>CM056381.1:19436585-19441585 GCA_029718625.1 Synaphobranchus kaupii | reverse complement strand
GTAGAGAGAGGGACTGAGTGAGCGACATACGTATAAACACATAAACACTCAATTATACTTATTAACAACTCGGTTAAAGCATTCGCAAATGACACGTAACCTTGTTACAACACCGCTATATGAGGCTCAAAACACTTTAGGATATTTATGGTTGTGAAGCATGAGGAGGGTTTGTCGTGACTGCAGAATTACGCATACACAACATATGTGGTCTGTTAAACACTTGGATAGGCCATGGTTATGGAAAACAAGACTCTCTGCACTAAATGAGAGACACAGGCTTGGATTCAGTCACACTTGCCTTAACTTTGACTCACGGGCAAGCGTCAACAAACGCATTTACCGTTCATTTGTTGCTTGTAAGGACAAATGGTCTTGCGCTGGAAGATGAATAGACCCCCTCGAAACGACGAAGTGAAACCTGAGAGCCCGCTTTGACGGCTGCGCTCGGCCCGGTTTTATGGGGCCATTGTGTCTGAGCCAGTTGTGGTGGCTGTGTGCTGCCCCGCGGTCAAGTGCTGGTGACTAACGTTTCCATAGCGGCGTCCAGGAACAGCGCTGTAGGTAGGGACGGCCTCTTTGGCGGCTGAGCCGCCGTCTCAGGCTCCCGCAGCACAGACACCCCTGCGGGCAATGCGCTTAACTCCGCCTCCTGTCTCTGCGACGGCTCGCGATACTCGCGTTTTCGCCCAAGGGGGAGGGATGAAACCCGAAACCGCCGAAGCGACTCGAACCCCGCCGCTCCGCGTCGAACGCTTCCCAGGCTCCACGCGTATCGCGTTACCCAGTTTGCACCTGGGTTCGCGTCCGGAGCGATAGGATACCCGTGCAGTTTGGAACGAAAAAACACAAAACGCAAGACATTCTTTTATCACCGCCCCTGTCGTTTTTAATCAACCCCCAAAGATCCACACAATACTTCAGCAACGGAAAATTTTCAAAGGGGAAGAATGACGGCTTCGGGCATAAACGTAATCCCGCAAACGTAAGAGGTGCAGGGTCACTGCCTCGAGATGCACAACATCGCCGCGTAATTCCCCAAGGGGCTTTTAGGATATGAGATCACAGTGAGCTGCAAATGTAATATGCCAGGCAAGGCCTGACCCTGGATAGAGTTTATCACTGCAGCCGTACAGGACAGGCCGCTATCAGCTATTCCCATTACACTGCCACGTCGACTCTCACCATCCTCAGTTCTTTCATAGAGCACGCTCAAGAGCTGACCTTCAGAAGCTTAAAGATGTTGCAAGCGGCACAACTATGAGCAATACATGACTCAACGTCCGCAATTAGTCACTGGAACCGAGACGGCGAGACAAACCTCTGAAGTGAGCAATCTGCAGTATCTTAAACAAAAATACTGTCTGTTTATTATTTTGCGGCGCTAACAGCATAGTATGTCTCAGAATATTTGGAGGGAACAGAGCATTACAAACAGGTGACCAAACAAACAAACATCCAATGGCTATGACCTATGATGTATTACTTGCACTATATGATCAATTACACTTTTTCTTAACTAATTGTCTCCGCAAGCAACAGTGTTGCACCATTAATAATAATAAAATTTTAATACTAGCATCAGCTGCTATCACACTTAAGCGCTCAGAATCTGTGTATAAAATGGTTGTTTGTAGAAACAGGTTTACTTGCTATTATACTACTAGGGCTATCATATCATAAATATGATAGCTATCCATGGGCTCGATAATACAGCCTGGGAACTGATGCCCAACTGTCGACTCATGTATTTAGAGCTAGCTTCCCTACCTTTGAGCGTGACCCAGTACTGTTTCCACTTGCGTCGGGTGACAAGCTCCAACTTCCTGTCCTTGGTCAGGGTGAGGAGGGGTTTGAAGGACAGCCAGCCGGCCCGCCGGACCACACCCTGCTCCTTCTCCAGCAGCAGGTCCAGCTGCTCCAGCGAGCCGCGCGATTCGCTGCTGGACTCCGCCGTGCCCTCGGAGGGCTCCGCCCGCTCCTCGACCCCCTGGCCCGTCTCGAGCTCCCGCATGAAGCTCTCGTAGACGTCCTGCCGCAGGGTGTCGCCGTTGCCATGGCCGCCGGGCGGGCCGTTAGACGACCTGCGGCGGGTGGCCGGAGCCGGGGCGGGGCCAGGGTGCCACAGCAGGCTGGACACCTGGGAGACGGAGCAGGTGTCCGCCGTCAACCCGTCCACTCCGCTGTCAAAACAGTCGCTGACCTCGTTACCCCTGGGCTCCTGGGAGAAACGGTGAGGGGCAAAGGGAAGTACTCAGGGAGGTTCTTGCTGGCCTTCTCAGGTGAACATTTCTCATAACCACCATGCCTTTGTCTGGAGTCTGTACAACATCCAAAGCATTCACTATACCCTAAAATAATTAGCCAAACATACACTGCCCAGCCAAAAAAAAAGTTGCACACTCTAATATTTAGTTGGACCGCCTTTAGCTTTGATTACGGCGCGTATTTGTTGTGGCATTGTTTCGACAACCTTATGCAATGTCACAACATTTATTTCCATCCAGAGTAGCATAAGTTTTTGGCTGAGATCTTGTATTGACGACGGGAGAGTCGAACCACTCCGTAAAGTGTTCTCCAGCACATCCCAAAGACTTTCAATGGGGTTAAGGTCAGGAATCTGGTGGCTAATTCATGTGTGAAAATGATTCCTCATGCTCCCTGAACCACTCTTTCACAATTTGAGCCCGATGAATCTTGGCATTGTCATCCTGGCATATGCCCATTGATGGGATAACCTGGTCATTCAGTACATTCAGGTACTTCGCTGACTTCATTTTATTGCTGCATAATGTTGCTGAGCCTAGACCTGACCAACTGAAGCAACCCCAGATCATAACACTGCCTCCAGAGGCTTGTACAGTGGGCACTATGCATGACGGGTGCAATGGCGACTTTTTTTTTGGCCGGGCAGTGTATATTATACGAAGAAAGTGTATGCTGCACATCACAACCATGAATATTGTTATGTTCAAGATTACATTGGGGGATGCTCAGGGTACTGTGGAATTCTTAACACAGTACAGGCCTTGTAATTAATCAGCTCAACACAAACAACTAGCTGAACTGTAGCTGACCCTGGGCCCATTCGTAATCCAAAGCAAGGAACATGCTTTTCAAGTTTTTGAGTTTAAGATGCTCAATACACAACAATGCCTGCTTGGGGTTGAAAAGGTAGTTCTACTTGAATTTTTTAATAAAGAGCTGCAGCTTTTCACAACATCTGAATAGTAAATACCTGCACTATCAGCCAAGTTCAGCCATTAGTTTGTTCTTTCAGGTTACTGGAGCACTGCTAGTGCATAATGACTTAATCTCCCTTGTATATGCACATTCCAGGTAAATTTATAAGCATAGTGTGATGGTTGTACTCAAAGCTCATAGTGGGCAGGAGAGTATCCACACCATAGAGCTGCACCAGCTGCTCAATTACAGAGAGATTTTCACAGTAGCGTCAGTCAGAGCACTCCATGCCTTTACAACCCAGATTGTAAACCGATAAGCAACCTTTGCTTTTATACTCCATTCTACAATGTGAGGAACTCCTTATTCTAACTGTACTAAATCTGGTTATAGAAAGTTGGCAATCGTCACCTGCAGCTTCCGCCTTTTCCTGCTGAGACTTCCTGTCCAGTCGCTGATGCGCCTGATGCGGCTCTTGAGCGCGTCCTTTCGGCTGTTGCCTTCGACGACGGGCCTGGCTTTGCGGCAGGGCAGGGTGTAGGAGCTGTACTGCCGGGCGCCGTGGCAGTCCTCTTCGAGGGGCTCGTCCAGGATGGACGTGACGGAGGCGCGCTGCTGGCCGTACATCGCGTCCAGGGCCTGAGCCGAAAGGTTCTTGGAAGCGGGTAACGTGGAGCCTTTGCGGGAGTCCCTGCGGAGGTCTGAGCTGGACATCGTAGAGGACAAGCACCCCCTCAGTTCCTCCTGCAGAACCACAGCGTTCCCCGTGCTGCGTTCCTCATGGCGGGCAGAGGAGCGGGCACCGCCCCCTTTGCCGTGGTCCTCTGGTTGGCCGGGACAGTGGGCGCCGGACGAGGCGCTGTGGTCCACGGTCTGCCCGGAGGAGCAGGTGTTGTCGGCGTCGCTGAGCTCCGCCCCGTTACCCCAGGGCGAGTCGTACCAGGAGCAGTCCGAGCTCAGGGAGCTGCCCTGGCTAGTCCTGAGGGCGGAGTCAGCCGGGGCCTCGGGGCGCCCGGGCGCGGCCGTGATCTCTAAAGTGGGGGAGTACTTGAGCAGCTGCACCGGCCCGCCCGACTCCTCCGACCCCTCTGACCCGCCCCAGCCGCAGAAGCTGTCCAGCGGTGGCTTGGAGCTCCCGGTGTTGGTGAACTCCACTCGCAGGCTCCCGTCCTCGCTCAGGAGCACCTTGGGGCAGCTCTTGTCCTCCGCGGGTTCCCACGCCGAGCCCTGCCCACGCGTCCTCTCCTGCGGACCGTACCCGTTCAAGGCGTGGCCGTTGCCTGCTGCCTTGTAGCCGTTTCCTTGGGCCAGCTGGTTGTAGCTCTGGTGGTAGCCATTCTCCGGAGGCAGCAGAGAGCCACACCCTTGGGCACAGTTTGCCCACTGCCTGCCATTGGCTGTGGCCTTGCCCCCATTGCTTACATATTCATAGTGCGGGGAGGCATAGGGCTGGCCATTCTTGTGTTGGGATAGACAGCCCTTCCCGGCGGCCCGGGACTTGTAACCTGCGCCCACTTCCCTGCTCCTCCACCAACTGTGGGGGGACAGGACCTCCTCTTTGGCCGAGCGGAACCTCAAGGAGCAGGACTTCTGCTTCCCGGGGAAGATTAAACTGTTACCCTTAGGCCCTGGAATGCTGTATAGACTATCAGAGTTTCCCATCTTGATCTGTAAAGGAAAATGGAAACTTACTGACATTTCAATTATTCTGAGGCACATTATGATTTCAATAAACTGCAGTGAGTAGAGGGAAAAACATGAAATGTAGAAGTAGCGTGGGTTAAGCTTTTACATGACTAACAGGATGAACAAAGAGA
>CM056381.1:19346328-19436085 GCA_029718625.1 Synaphobranchus kaupii | reverse complement strand
AAGGTGAAGGTTAGCATCAGATACACAACTAGTCAGGCGTAAAGTACACCAGAGTCCAACTCTGTCTGTGCCCTGTCCTACCACCACTGCACAAGCCTAAACATTAACAACAGTTTTCCCTGCTCTGCCTCACATTACAGTCTTTAGCTGGTCTGTTGTTTATTTTTAAACTCTAGAATTCCATTACAGGTTTCTTTTTTTATCTGTTTTTTTCCCCAGGGCTGCTAAGTTTGGCCAATAGTGAGGACTAAAGAAAGTGTTTCCCAGAAATAGTGACACCTCTTATTCCAATGGCCTCTCAACAACAGTGTTAAGTTCTAACCGCCTACAAATGTGTGATTGGGTCTCTCTGAGAAAGCCCGCTAATTAACACCCCTACAAACTGAGACTAATGTCATGCAGTCTCCCCGGTAGAGGGTTGACCCCACATCTGCTCGTCAAAAAAAAAAAAGGATGAGAAAATAAAGTCTCAGCCCCCAATCATTTCTCTCTCTTGACCTTCAGACTTTCAGATTACAATCGGTCGCTCTTAGAACCACGCTACGCCTAAAACACCAAGCGGGCCAGGCAGTCGATTCACATGCACGTCACACCGCACGTTTCTGGAGAGTTTTGAGAGGCGATACAAATGGGCCTGTCATATGCTCCCGGGGCTGGCTCACAAAAGGCCGCAGAATGGCCGTGTCATTACCGCGAGTGGCCCTTTCTGAGGAGGTGGGGGCGGGGTTTAAAGACACAGCAGATCAGTCGCTCCCTCTTGAGCTCCAGACGCCAAGGCTCCTGCCGTGGGCGGAGCCGCTGCTTTGTCACGTTTGTCGCCTCGCGCTCAGACAAGCTGTAGTGAAAGGCAGAGGTGCGATTTGACCCCCCCCCCCCGCACCCCCAAACCCTCACGCATGCACGCACACATACACACACTCACACACACACATCTGCAGTCGACTTTTGTGTGTCTCTCCTATAGGCCATCTGCTCCCTCCAAGGGGGGCCTCTGTCACAGCTTTCTTCAGCCAAACACAGTGCCCACATTGACTCCCACAATGCCGCAGGGCTGGACGGAGGTCACACTTCTGGGACCGGAGTGCATTTGTTTAGCAGGGAGGGGGGAGGGATTGTTGCGGCTTTCCTGCCTTCGAGACCGGCGTGTCTATGGCGTGTTTGCACACACAATGAGAACACAGTGGTGGGTATGTGTGTGTGTCATCCAAACACTTGTTGAATTTGTCATTTCAGAGTAACAGACCCTAGTCCTTGAACTTCAACTTGAGGAACCATGTCTTTGAAAAAAATCACTGATGAGGCTTGCGTGCAAGAATAAGATTTGACCTTTTTGTCCATGCATGGGAGGACAGTTACCTGCTGCTCTGCACATCTGAAAGTTTAAATAAAATATATTAAATAAATCCGCATTTATTTCAGGCTGAAGACCGATTACTTGACAAAAAACACCCCTCAGTCATGGGTCCCAATTAGAGACAGACCTCAACCGCACTGTAAGACCTCTCATTCTATCTCTCACGTCAATCCAAAGCAGCCCTCCTCAATCTCCACCTGTTTACACCAGCATTCCCACCGCCGCCATCTTGATTAACAACTTTTACAAGGAGCTTTTATGAACCAGACCCAGTGCTCTCTCGTCAACATTCTACCTAATCAGGAGAAGTACAGTAACGCCGTAAATCACCTCATTTTCCTGCGGTATTAAAAGTAGGCAAGGACTATAATAGCGACCATATGCGGAGCAAGTACAGGACCTAATCAAAAGGAGCTTAGTCTGTGAAATTATAAACTGGATCAAGTTTATGACAGCCTGAACCGTAAAAAAAAAAAACGAGTTTGAGAAACTGTACTTAATTATTATTAAACCGATGCATTCATTACATGTGACGTGCTGTTCGTTTCAAACACCTGGACATTCAATGAAGCAAAATGTGTGTACGTGTCTTACTCAAGGGCACTGAACAACAGCATTTTCCTACCGGGGATTCAAACCTGCAGCCAACTCCATACAGGAGTGTCCGTTTAGGGAAACGACAACCTTCAAAATGGGAAGTTATGGGATATAGCCCATACATGAAATACCTTGATTTTCTATCAGTAGCCCTTTGTAAGAAACCACTATGCATGCTGAATAGAAGACCGTGTTGTGTGTCTGTGCAAAGTTACTCAGGAGCATTACCACATTTTTGCCAATACAAACTCAGCTAAATGTTTTTGTTTTTTTCTCAAGAAAACACCGCACTCCACGATGGCGACATTACTACACAATCGTCTGACGTCACCGTCCCCGGTTATGATTTCCTCCCCCACTTCTTGAAATGCCCTTCCTACTGGCTTTCCTGTTTCGCCTGGCTGGAGCGTTTCTTCGAGGAGAGCCGCGAGCACAAGGCTGCGCCTCGCTAACTGCACAAAGACGGAGATGAGATGTGGCGCGCGGCAACAACCCAGACAGACCGACACTGCGGTTAAGAAAGACAGAGGCCCTTGTTTGGGTTAACGTCCGTCTCGAGCGTTTCATTTTGGAGGCTGTGGCCAACCGGTCCAAAAAGAAGCTTCAAACGAGTTTCAATTTAAGATCTGGACTTCAGCAGTGTATGCATGGTTTTCTATGCAGCTAAATGTGCCTAAAACTCCACTCTAGAATTATGTCCATCTTAAAAGGATCTGGACGTTTCCTGTTGGGCATAAAGACATCAGTCCCAATCGCTCTTCAGACAAATACAAAAAGTACCAGAATAATTCTGAACTCTGAGCATAATAATAAATAAATAAATGCTAATGCTAATGAATAAATGAACAAGGTGTGTATCAAATCTGTCTCCCCCCAACTTTCAAAGCAGCAAACACTCAGACTACCATAAGCGTAAGACTGGTAAATCTAAAGCAGCATAAAAATATAGAGAATTCATCCCCACCTCCATGACACACTGTGCACTGGCAGTAACTAATGCCCTCACTCAAATAAATAACCATGAAATTAGTTAGGCCTGGACTGATTCATTGAGAAGATTTGTCAAACTGCACAATAAATCCCATAGACACTTATACAGCAGGCTTGGAAGAGGGCATTACAGTGTGATAATTCACAAAATGGCCGTCATTTGCCAAGATGAAAATGAAATGTGCAAACAAAGACATACCTTGATAGTTTAAATAGCCAGAAACCAAGTAGCTGTCTAACGGTATCCGTTCCCTACCTGTAGTCCTGAATAAAAACAACCAGTATTGTACCCTTATTCCTGTACACAATCACACAAAGAGAGAGAGAGAGGGAAGAAGAGAGAGAGAGAAACAAAGAGAGAGAGAGATCCTCACCTTAGTTTAGAGCCTTCATCTGCCATGTGTCAGAAGAAAATGCATGGAGAGTGCACTGTCCTCTAATCTCATACTGCACTCTGAGAGCTGGAGTGGCTTTCGGACACACACTGTCAGACAGACAGACAGATGCACACACGCACTGTCACACACACACAGACCTGTACATACAGTCACACGCATACAGACACGAGCAAACAAACACACACGCACATTCTAACACAAATGTACGCTCACAGAGACCTCACACACCCTTTGACTTAATTGCAGAGAGGCTGAAACACACACACACACACACCCACAGATTGGCACAGCCTTTGGCACCAACGCTCCTGTGGGGAGCTCATCTCACCAATCTCACTGTCCTCTGTGTGCAGCTTAGAGACGGGTCGTGTGGGAAGAAACAGGCTGAAAAGGCGAAACCTTACTCGGTTTGTGTTTGTGGGCTACACCCTCAGGATAAGGTGCTCGGACTAAGCAATTCCATACTTCCTGCTTGACTACTTTGCCATGTTGTGATGCCACCACTGAAAGGTCTCTACACTGTGTGTTTTGTTTGTGACCCATACCCTTCTTTTTTTCTTTTTTTTTTTGCAATCCACACCCTCAGAATTCAGTGTTTGTTTGTGACCTTTCTATTTCCTTCCATTGGTTAAGACAGGACTGCAAAGGCCTAGCCAAAGTGGTTTTCCACAGGAGGAAATGATGAAGCGATTAGGCCAGACAGGGAGCCGTAATGGCGGCAGGCCACCGGGGAAATGCACTCTGACTGCAGCTCTTGTTTGAACCTGCATACCACCATTGCTACGACAGAGCCCAAGAGCAAGACCACCGCACCACAGAGCGCTTACGGGGGGCTCGGTCTGTGGAGAGTCTCATGGGAGGGAAATAATGATTATCAAAGAGTAAAACAGCAGAGAAAAGGAAGGACCAAGAGAGAGAAAGAGAGAAAGAGAGAGAGATATGCTATTGTCAGCCACAGTGGCACTGCGGTGTTCAGTCCTTAGCCAAGAAATCTAATTACGGCGGGAGGGAGGT
This sequence comes from Synaphobranchus kaupii, assembly GCA_029718625.1. Classification (NCBI taxonomy): domain Eukaryota; kingdom Metazoa; phylum Chordata; class Actinopteri; order Anguilliformes; family Synaphobranchidae; genus Synaphobranchus; species Synaphobranchus kaupii. The sequence continues at coordinate 19,431,732 of CM056381.1, read as the reverse complement.
AGAGGACATTCTGTGGTACTGACGTCCCTCACGCAGTGACCAAATGTTATGCTTTCCATGCCTCCCACACACACACACACACACATACACACACACACATTACTGCGATGCACATATTTGAGGCCTGAGAAGGAACCGTGTCCGCGGCGTGCCTCCCTGACGCCACGGAGCGGGGTGTGCCGCCGCACGCGATCGGAGAGCGCCAGACGGCGAGGAAACTCTTTTTCCCCTCTCCTTGCCGCTGCAGATTTATTTGTTCTAAATCCTCTCTGGCCATGAAGAGGAGGAGGAGGAGGAGGAGGGCCCCGGGTCTACGGTTGCCAGGGGAGAGGCCAAATCCTCCTAGGAGGGGAGACAGAGGAATAACAGAGCAGGTGTCTGCCTGTTCCCGCAAACCCTCAGCCAGCGACAACCCCAATTAACGGTATCAGGGGGCCTGGAACAATCTTTTTTTCACACAATCTTACGCCTGACTTATGAGTTGTACAGTTTGTGTTCTGGTTTTATATGACATCCTCTCGCCGCCTAGTGATTCTGAACTACTGCCGATTACCCAGGACCCTGGATACGTTAGCGTAACGTCGAGCTGGAAATTCAGTCAGAGATTAAGTATCACCAAAGGGGGAGGGGTCAGCCCCCGTATTATGCTGCCTCTCCCTAATTACCCCCTGCCAAGCCCTGGTAATGACCCCCCACGTCCTCTGCCTCTTTTTCATCTTTGATGCACAGGGCTGTGCGTCAGCCTCGACTTTCTCTCTTAGTCCTCCACACCTGCTCTTGCATCAGAAGACCTGACACAATCCCGCCTTCTTCTCCTCACAGCAATGCGGTAACAGTGACCGCAGCCACTTTCAACGGACACGCTGCGAGCCAACGACGCTGCCGTGTGGGTAGGCCGAGGCTGGCACTACGAGGGAAGTTTTGGGAGGGGCGTGTTCAGCCAGGTCAGGTCAACACCCCCCAACCCCCCAACCCCCCTTTAAATTTTTACCCTCCCTTAGGCCGCGCAAACCAAGATAGCTGAGCTCAAGTAGGGTCGCGCAGCACGTCCGACGCCCCGGTTTGAGCGCGTTCCCACACATTTGACGCGCAGATAACCAGACAGACAGAGCCCTTTTCCACTCGGAGGGCGACCGGGGTTGACAGGGGTCATAAGAGAAGGAGGTGGGGGAGAGGCGCTTCTCATGGGAAAGCTGCGGGGAAGCAGAGATTACAGAGCGCAGGAGAAACATTCGCTGGAGAAAGAACAGAGCTAGGTGCCGAGGGCGCTGTGGGGGGAGCAGCGCTACGCTTTCTGCGTGAGGAAGCGGGTCCACACCTAGCGCCGCCGTCGCCGGGATCAGGAAGCCAGACCCGCTTCCTCCCCGGGACAGAGGAGGGCCTTGTGCTCGCTCGGGGCGGGGCCAGTCTGGCGGAGCCCCGAAAACCGCTTCCTCCTCCGGAGAACGCGCCCCGGTGACATTCCAGAGAGACAAGCCGCTCTTTTCAGCAATGCAGCTGGGCTCGTCTGCTCTGGTCTGGCTCGCTCTCACTCTCTCTAGCTTCAACACGACAAATACGTTCAGTTGTGTTTTTCTAAAAACTACAGACCCTACAGTGGGGTTTCTCTGCGCTCGCCTGCGGTCTCCAGGTCATTTATAATGGCTGACATTAAGGGCACGGCCGGGAGCGTAAACACGTTATCCGCGCCTTAATTGAATAAGGTTGACTTCCTTCTGTCACTGTTGCCACTGGTGAAAGTGTAATGATTAATAAAATTAGCGCTTGGCTCACTTGTTACCATATGGCGGGTTTTGGGGGAGAATAATTAGAGCGCCCTCTTCGCAATCCATCAGTGAAATTGACCAGTTAGCATGGAGAGGAGCGGAGAAGGCCGAGACAAAGGATTAATAACGTATTCTACACGGTCCTCCAGCCTACGGCTGCATTATCATTGTGGGGACATCCAGCAGTTAAGCAATAGCACAAGTTAGCATTTGTGTTTCCGTTCTTTGCAAGAGTTTGGACTTTGTACAACTTTGTGGTTTGTCCGAAACTTAGCTACACGTCGCTCCGTGTAGCAGTGATAATCCAACTGAGAAATGTGAAGAGCAAGAGTGTGTGTGCGTGCGTGTGTGTGCGAGTGCGCCTCTTGCGTATGTGTGTGTGTGCATGTGCGAGTATAAGAGTGCAACTGTATTTGGGGGGGGGTCTTTTCATTTACGCTCAGTCGCCTTCATTAACCTGCTCACTGGGAGACCTCTTGCCAGGAGCCACACACCCCCAGCCCCCTTTTTCTGGCTGAGTGGGGCGCACAAAACCTCAAATTATGCGCCATTGTCCCGGGGGACACAAAGGCAGCGCGAGTGCCTAGCGTTGGCTATTATACTCAACCTCCAGATGCTGCTGCGCCCCCACCCCACCCCACCCCACGGGGCCGGGGCCCATCCATCCATCACTACCCATAAGACCTATTACACACAGAATTCCATCAGGGAGAGCCTGACACACTCGCACACTCAGAGACACCCCAGACATGAACCCAGCGGCTCTAATAACAGAGAGACGTGTGTGTGTGTGTGTGTGTGTGTGTGTGGGGGGGGGGGTGGGGGGGGGGGGGGGGTGTACGGCTGATGTGTGCTCACATAAGCACAGATGACGTTAATGAGAGTTCAGGTCATTCCTATGCTTCTTTCTGACTAGAGAAACCATATGGTGAAAATACTTTGAGTCTCTCTCTAATGCTTACATCTGACAAGCACATTGACAATTAAACTTGATGAAACACTTAAAATACACGCATCAAATTCACGTTACGGAATTTGAAAAGTGGTTTCAATTAAAGTTGATTAATAAATTCTGTTGCACTATATGTACAAAACTATACAACACTATATACATACAAAACGAACAACCTTTTGCCTTAGGAGTTACATGTAGATTTGCTCACTGCTATACCCATTAGGCCTATATGGGTGGATTTCTATTGGATCACAGAATTGTAAATTCCTGTCTGCCAATAGTCTCCCTGTGCGAATGCTAATTCCCGACACGCCCGGCTGAGCGCACGGTCTTCGGGCGTTCTCCAAACATATTCAGCGCAGTGGGTCAACACTGCATTCTTTGACCATCACTGAACGGTGTGTCGCCTCTCTCTGAGCAACCGCGAGCGGTTCGGTTTCGTAAAAACGATCCCAGGGCGACGCTGGGGTACAACCGCCATATTCATGACCATCCTTTAAACCCCCCCCCCCCCCCCCCCCCCCCCAACATTTTCCTCTATATGGGTGAGGCCCTACCTTTTTCGGGGCGCACCTGGTTAATGTGCATGTGCACAAACATTACATACAGCGGCTATGCACACTAACGGGCAGGATGTGGTGGTCGCGGCTAAGCCTGTGTAAACACGGCCAGCTTCTCCGTGTAAACCTGAAGCGCTCGCATCAATCCGGCCCCTCTTCTTTAAGTCCCGCCTTCACAGATTCAACGGTTCTTTCAAACTTTTTTTAAAATTTTTTTATTTTTTTATAACCCTCCTTCGGGTACAACTGCACCTCTTTAACGCACCGGCGAGCTTTTAAAGAAACAAAACAGGTGTTTTCACTCAAGGTCTGGATTCCCCATTTTATCAAGGCTGGAAACCGAGGAGAAAAGAGCATTTATGAGAACATTATTTGTACAATTGAATGGGGAGTATAAATGCACTGCGTTAAAATTGCTAAATAAAAGAGTCCTGAAGGTCACTGATACGTACCCACTGACTACAACAAAATGCTTTGCTCTTCTCGCTGACTCCATAGCGGTGGACTGAGCTAGCCGTTATGCTAACCAAAGGCCGACTCACTGGGGACTCTTTGCTGTCCACCCGTTTATGGATTATCTTGGCTCTCCTGAACAGGATCAATCCATCAATCAATCCAGATGCTAACGATACCATATTCTGCTAGTTCAGGAAAGGTTGCGAATGCAGAATTTTGTTGGTCTTTGTCGCACCGTGTTAGCATTACTTCCTGCATGACTTTCACCGTTGACACTTCCCTTCTCTAAATGACTCATTGTGTTACTTGCCTATAATCTCCCATCGGTTATATTCTGTCAATTTTATTATGTCTTTTGCGCTGGGTGTCTGATACGAAGTAACCTTGCTCAACTGCCAAATAAGGAATGACACATCCCAAAACATTGTGAGTCCCCCACAATCAAACAACGTCCACCAAATGTTGGGTTTCTGTTTTTTCTTGTCATTTTTAATTGTGCTATATTCTCTGCGGGTCGAGACTGAAGTTTGCAGTTCAGCGACCGTTTTAATGATGTGGATCTAAAAGAGGAGGAAAAAGGAGGCGGGCCGCTAGGACCTTTTCTTCGCGCTCAACCAGCTGTGATTAAACATTCATAACGTGTCCCGCGGAGCCAAGGGTTTTTCGGATTGGCTCGGAGCCAGGAGTCGAGCCGGGGAGAACTCAGGAATTCTGCTGACAAGTTCCTTCTTTGAAAGCGAGAGGCTGCCCCGACAAAGCCCTCCACACACACGTGTGCGCGCCACAGACGCTCGCCGAACACAGCCTCTCTGTGTGTGCGCGGCTGGGCGGGACCCCCCGAGAAACGGCCGCTTCCCGTCAGCTGACCGTCGCCCCGGTTGAAAGGTTCGGTTCTTACGGGGGCGCGGGGCTAAAAGTGTCGTGCGTGAATTATTTTTGTGTTTTAACTGGTGTTTTCCGTAGAGGAAACTCAGTAACACAATAAGGTCACACATGCCTCCTGTGCCTTGAGAACCACCACGGTGTGCTGGGAACATTAAACGGACTTAAATGGGGCAGGGAGAGGGGGTCAGGAAACAGGCCCCACTTCCTCTGGAGGACAGAGAGGGGGCCCCTTGTCTTCTACCCGCTGTAGGGGAGGGCGGAGCGCGCTCCGTGCTCCATGTGGCCCTAGACCGCTTCCTTCTCTGGTCCCCAACGCCGGCTTGACTACCGAGCCGCCACTTGAGCCCCGGAGAGAGAAACAGGGCAGACCCCACTGAATACAGATGAGAATCCGGGTCCGTACTTATAAAGCATCTCAGAGTAGGAGGACTGATCCAGGACCAGTTTTGCTTTGGAGCTCACAGTAGACAAGGTCTGGATATGGACAGGCAAAGCTGATCCCAGATCAGCACTCCAGCTCTGAGATGCTTTATGAATGTGGGCCCTGGTCTCTGCCCACACCTGCACACTAGGTGACAGACCGTGTGACCACTGGCCTGAAACGCACCTGGTGTTTCAAAAAAACAACCGAAAGAGCGGAGACCGTCTCCGCTGTGCAGTCGGCTTCCTCTTCGGTCCCTGCTGCAGGGGCCCCACAACAGTAACTTCAGACACAGTCCGCGCCGCGAGCTGATGTCATTGCAGCTAAGGATTTTCCATAACCAGAGTATAAATTCCAAATTCTTTTTTTGAAGAGGTACAGAAACCTCGACGAATGCGATCTCTATGGCAACCCGCTGGCAGTTTCAGGCAGTTTTAAGTCAACAAAAGCTGGAGAGGAAGAAGTGGTCGTACTTGACCGACGCGCTCCTCAGCAACAGGGACAACAACAACAAGCTGGCTTTCCTTTTTCTGAGCGCAGAAGTGCATTTCCCCTGGAGGGACTACTAAGAAGACAAGCCAGAAACCGAAAGCAGACATTTTAACACGCTGTAAACCAGATTGAAAGTTTCAGCTATGAAATGTTTTGCGTGAAATCTTGAAGGAAAAACTGCTTTTTACACACTCTCCGTGACTGAGGGAGCAAAATAAATCCCAAACAAGCCCCTGTGCTTACATAACATTATATAAGAAGTGAGGGAGTCTGAGGCCACAGAGTGTATTTCACTGGGGACCACAAGGAATGTCCGAAAGAAAAACACGCCAGCCTTGTGTTACACAACACATTGGGCAACACTGAAAAACGGCTGGGGGGACAATGTTTTGAATTGTGCGAGCGATTCGGCTGGACCGTGTCAGAGCAAAGGAGTGAGCTGACAGCTGCGTGACGTATCCATATTAGAGTTTCAGTGGAACGGTTCGACGAAAACGGGTTCGGAGCTGGGACCGCTCCTGGAAGCGTGCGGCCGGACAGACCGCCGTCCACAGACTGCAGGAGGAAAGGAATTCGAGGGCAAATCCTCATCGCGGGTTATGTAACACAGGGGAACCGCGAAAGCGATGTCGTAGACGAATCGGGAAGAGGGAGCACAACGAAAAAAAGATTTTTGGGAAATGTTGTAACTGAAGGCCTCGGAAATCGGATCCTCTCCAGGGTAGTCGGAGAAGCCACAAAAGCAGCTCTTATGCAACCCCAGCGAGAGAGCGAGAAAGGAAGGGGGGGGGGAGAAAGAAAGAAAAGAGAAGAGGGAAGAGAAAGGGAGCTCGGGGGTAGGGAGAGGAAAGGAAAGATGAAAGGAGGAGGGAGAAGGAGGGATGGAATGGGAACGCTCATCCCATAAGAGCCAGGCTTCGTTTTAATTGCAACGACTTGAGTAGCACGCTAGCCTAAAGTGCTACAGGAGAGGACAGAATGCACACAAACACAAACACACACACACACACACACACACGCACACGCTACCTCACCCCATTACAACATGGTCTGCACCAAGCCTGGAACCCCCCTAAAAACAACAAACAACAACCAAAAATGTGGGGTCACAAGAGGTCTCGCTGGTCCTACGCGGGGTAGTAGATTCCATTTTCTCTGCATAAACTCCTTAATCTGAGGGATTTGAGGGGCTGCGGCTCTGTCATATTACCCCTGAAGGCGCGGCAGAAACAAAGCCGCGCTCTGTCTGCAGCGACTACACAGGGTGCGGGGCAGAGGCCCTCTCCCACAACAAGGAAACACAAACCGGCCCCCGCCACCTGCTCCTCATTTCTACTATTCCAGCTCTCAAAGTTGGAAGCCTCCTTCTGAAAAACAAAAGAGACTACAAAAAAAAGGAGCTGACCCGTGTAACCACGGTGAATCGCTGCCAGAAGTCTCCCCTAGCACTTCCTCCCTCCCAGCCAGCCTGTGTGTGTGTGTGTGTGTGTGTGAGAGAGTGTACGCGTGTGTATATATGTTTGTACGCACGCAAGTCTGCTGCCGTGCCTGTCCACATGCGGGTCTGCCTATGCGTACGCGCACGTGTTTGTTTCCCTGCCGCGCGTCCGCCCTCCTGCTGAGTGTCTGAGTAAGTCTGCGCGTCTTGTGTGTGTGTGTGTGTGTGTGCGCGCGCGTGTGTGTGTACGGGTATGTGTGTGGGGTGTTAAGGGGTTTAGTCACATAAAAAAGACAGGAAGGGGGAATAGTGGGGGGTGGGGGGGGGCTGTAGAATATTAGACTCCATGATTAAAGGAAGCTCAGGAACAGCAGGTCACATGGTAAGATGACAATCCCCACTATTGTATGGAAATGGGGGATGGGCTACCAGCAGGGCCCCAGCTAATCAAGGGATGCCTGTAAAAAAAAAAGCAGTGGGTCCGACGGGATTATAGCCCAGGGTGTGGGCCCGCGGTTTACACACAACTGCACTCTTAAACCACTCCGGAACTTCTTAGTGTCGCTTCCCTCCGGTGCGACGGGCGCTGCGTCGCCGACTCCTGGACGTGCCACTGCTAACAACCGCGTTGCAACTGCAGTTCTTTTCCCGCAAATTAGCGGCCGAGCGAGACAGACCGTATTAGGGATCCGTTTTCAGACGTCTCGGGAGCGGGGAAGACAGGCTTCCCTCACGGTTCTGTTTGTTTCGCGTGTTGATTGAGTATCTGCTGAAACGGTCATGATGCGACTCAGGCTAATTGCGATCATAAATGCAGAGGCGCCGACAGGAGCACCGACCCCATGAAGCGCTCACTTATTATTATTATCATATATGCAGTGATGAATGTATAAAAGCTCATTCTTAAGGTGATTTCGGAACAAGAATTTGTCGCGTTAGCGGGAAACGGCGCGGCCTAATTCCGTAATAATGACGTCCAAAGGGGAAGACTAACTGGCGCATGGGTTTTTGCAGGGCGGTCATTATCCTAAATGGGACCGCTGATACCATCGAATTTACTGTGAAATATCACTATTAGAGCGCTCACTAGACCCCGGGGCCTCCGCTGTGGTTTGCCTTCCCCGCTCAGCTGGGCAGACCGTAGGGCGCCTCATTCTAGCCCTCTCACTCCGTCAGCTCCGCGGCAAAAGCCGCTCGGTCCACATGTGAGGACGGAGGGCTTCATAAATTACACTTGCGGGAAAATAATAATCCGTATTATCAAAAAGCTGCACAGTAAAGATTTCCTCTATGGAAATAATGCGCAATCTGTAGGGAGAGCACATTCTGCCCTGACAGGAGCCACGTGGGCGGGCCTGGATGATAAATGCCCACAAATCAGGCCCTCATCACCTCATTCAACTTTTTCCAGTTTTCGAAAAGTTGAATTTGAACGTTGGTTCTTTCTAGTTTCTTGTTTACCTTCAAAGTTCTGGCAGTTCAGTGAAATGAGCGTTAGACATGCTTTGCAGTGGAGTCACCACTGGAATTGTACAGTGTAATTTGGTGGAGTGGACATCATCAGCTTCGTAAGGCAAAAAAAAAACCTTCAACACAAAAATATCCGTTAGGCTAAACATGCACAATGCTAAACATTGCGCAAAATAAACTGAAAACATGTTATGGTTGGTGAGGTTATAATTATGGGCCATTCCTGGCAGTTTCATTCTCTGTCATTAGCATGCTCACTCCGTACCGAGTGCAAAACATGACAGCGGAGCCGCGCTATCGGATATGAACAGAACATTCGTCGTTGTTAGACAGCACCTAGGACGCGTTTCTCATTTTAATGAAGTAGCTCATCGCATCCTAGCCAGACAGTTTTTGAGCACAAAAGACTGTAGCTAAATCAGCTTACGAGCTATGGGTGCACCTCAGAAATACAGATAAAAAGTTCAATTACAATTTTTTTCTGTCAATATCTGCCTGATGTCACTCGTTTGGTGTTAAAGCTGAAAGGGTAAACCTCATAAGATGGCTCTGGAGTGGCGATATATTACCACTGGTAGAATCCTTAAGACATTTAGGCTGCTAGTCAATGACAAGAAACAATTCAGCCCTTCTTCAACAGTTCAGAGCAAATGGCTGAGAAGCAAATGGCAAAAGTCTTTCAGATCCCTTTTGGTTTCCCCTGTGAGTCTTTGAACCTAGCTCCCGCTCCCTTACTGGTAAATATACTTCACAGCAATGTATTTAAAAATATATTTTCTGCAATATCTGAAAGCAGTCATCATTTGTATATTATCTACTCATCTATTATGACATTCTGCAATATCTTGATAATGCATTTTTTGTCAATATACTGGCAGTATATTATTTCCTACATATTTAACACTTTCAGGAAGTACCCGAGAGGCACGTGTTGTAATTATTATTTTTACTAAGAGTCATGGACAGAATGGTCCAATGGTAACTGAAAGATGAGGGGTGAATGAATGGCAGACATGTGATCTAGAAGATATTCTGTGTCACACAGTGCCTTTCCGCTCTTAATTTACGACTCACTGGACATCATGGTAACACGCTGTCCCCAATGTAACAAAGACGCTCATTGGAAACATTATGTTCTGTTTTCTCACGCTCAAGTGCAAAGGCACTCTGAATGACTGCCATGTGACTGTGGGTTAAATTGTGTGTCTATACGTGACCCGGCCACACGCTGGCATGGGATCTTCACACAAAGTTTTCAGAGGGAGGGAACAGGGAAGCGGACAGTTACGAAAGGGTAGAGTCGACTCCATCCACATTTCTCAATTGTGGGAGTTCCGCAAGGATCCACCTTGGCCCGTAACACCGACACTGCTCTCCTCATTGAATGAGACAGAAAACAGAAACTTTCAATGTTCAGACAAACATGGAGGCCAACCAGGGTGCACATCCATATTCGGTTTGAGACAGTTTCATAAAGAGGCCGGTTCTGGGAAGGAAAAAGCGGGTGTCATCACCAAAACATTACTGCTCCGGAACGTTCTGAACAGAACGGCCTGTTGTATCAGATGCTGCTTTCAGCAGAAATAGACCACTGAGATTGTATCGGCGCAGCGCTGAGTTTCTTGGAGGCATTAGCCCCTAAACAACTCTAATCGAGCGTATTTCAGCTGTCCGGACTACACGTTTTCTTTGACCCAAAAACAATCGGCTCCCCCCGTGCTTAACATCAGGCGTGAGCCGGGCTGGCTGAGAGCTACAAAAGCCACGATGGCCAAGCCTATCGCATTCCTACATCAAAAAACAGGGGGTGGAAAAGCCTGCTTGCACGAGAAAATGAAGGTTAATTAGGTGGAAAATCGCACAGACATTCCACACTGCGGCGACTGCACCAAACAGAGGACCCTTCTTCTCTGTGGACCCACAAAGACTTCAGGGCTCTTTTAATCTGGTAAGTGCTACAGCCTGCCTACAACCCTGTGGTCACTTCCACCAGACTAAAGGAACAAAGCACTTTAACCCTTTTTAATTCCACAAACTGTTTCAGTCCTTTTCTCCCCAAACGAGTTTTACGGTAACTACTCAGAACAAACGAGAGGTATGTTGATCTGCGATATTTTGAATGACAGGCTACAGGTAGAGCGAAAAGCTGAATCCCTTGTACCCTTAGAACAACCACACGTCACTTATCACGCCGCCTCTCGCTTTCTCGCAATGTTACTGGAATGTTTCTGCAACATTGCAGCAATGCTCCCGCGTTACAAAAACACCCCAGCGACGTACCGAGAACGCAGTAAGAACATCGGCGGCGGGTTCCACGGCAGCTGCTGCTCCCTCCGCAGCTGTGTTTGCTTTTCCAATGGGTTTTGGTAGAGACGGATTAACTACTGCAGCCTGGAGGCAGGAGACCGTGGTGCGGACACCGCGGGTCCAGTTCCTGACAGGGCTGGAGTGAATCAATCACGCTTTCTGCTGGCTTGGCCCCTAGCGAGATGCTAACTCATTCAACAAAAGACGCCGGTGTGCAGCCCTGGCCGTGACCTGACCCCTTCCTCTTTCCCTTGCCCATCCTCAGCTGCAGATACACACACGCACACACACACATGCACGCACACACGTTTCAGTCTCTCGTATTATTGTAAATTGTCCTACCGTTCGACGGCCGCATCTGAGTGACAAATTTAATGTGCAGAGAAGAGGCGACGTATCTGGAACTCGACGTTCGAACATTGAGAACGATTCTAAATGCGGCCCCATTACCTGCCACTCAGAACCCACACAACTGCAAGGCATTACCACACAGATAAGGCCAGATGTCTGAGTAAGCGGAAATGGGCTGAGCGACCGGGCTAATTTTGCAGCCGTGTGATAAAAATACACCTGTAATCACCCAGTGGCTCGAATGAAGAGCGGTGGAAACTACGAGAACCAGACATCTCTACCCGACACACAGGTGGCGAGGAGGAGGAGAAAATTGGCCTCGTTCAGGAAAAAAAAAAAAAAACATCCTGAAATTGTGCACCAAAACACACAGGCTTGCATCCTGCAAAGCCCTGTAACAGGATAGAACCACTCCACACTTCATGTACCTAAACCGAGGGTTTTACATGCTTTGTGCGTAACAAATCTCATGTATCAGCCTACCTACTAGTTGTTCCTACCAAGTTTACTAATGTTTGCTGAAAATATATTAGTATTATCAATACAGCTGATACCGAAGAAACAACAAACTATACAGGCCTCGACTACCTCTGAAAGGTCCTGAGCATTGTGGAGTCGGGATTGCCTTCAGCAAGGTGTTTAAACGCAGTAAAGAAACAGTGGGCGAGAATACCTCGCCAAAATTGACCTGAAGCGTGTCCATGGCGACGGCCATACCGCTGTGAGGTCAACGGTCGCCAGAATGCTAAATGAGAAAGAGACCGTCTACTCTCGTGCTCATACAAATCTGAGATATTTATCACCCCGACTCATAATCTAATAACTTGTTCATTTGCACCTGTCAACTGCAATCGCCTCCCACCCCCCCCCCCGCCCCGTTTAATCGGCACTTTCTTCAAGAGACCACATCAGCTGTCCACTGGCTTTGACGTGAGGGAGTAAAAAAAGATTTATAACCGGTTTATTAATCTTTTTAAGCGTGTCCATGTGTTGTTCAATAGGTCCACCAGAAGTGGACCTGAAGTGAACCTGGGCGTCCATCTGTTCGCTCAAAAAACATCCTCCAGAAGAATACAGGGTCTTTATCTGTAACCAATTCTCACACCCACAGGTGTTCAGACAATTGAAGGCAGCATTCATTTCAAAATCCATTAAAAAGTGTTTTGACCTATAGCAGGAACAAAGAGCGATATAGGCCATTACCCATTTTTGTATGTAATGTAGCAGTCTGTCTCATCATCACAGGCTACAGTTGTATATTGCAACAATCTGCCACTCAACAGCTACAAGGGCACGGGCAGACGCGACGGAGCAACGCAAGCAAGAACAAAACGAGCATGCCATGGGGTTAGCGTGCGCTATTTCACTAACAAGTTAAGTGGAAGCTAATGGTGCAGCCTTAACGAAGTAAGTAGCCTAAGTCACGTTCAAACTGCACTCGGACGAATGTAGGTCAGTAGTGTCCAATTTTAATTCTTAATAAATATTCCAGGATTCCATGTGAATAAATACTGTGGGAATACTTCGACAAGACCATACGTCTCTGTGGGAATAATAGCAATAAGGTAAAGGCTTTGGTTTGCATCCACAGAGGCTGAGATGGCCACCGTACACCTGACTGTTCCCTCCTCCCTCCGTGTCTTCATGCTTCGGTAAAAAGGGCGCCGCCTCCTCACCGACAACACGGAGCGGGGCCATTGTCTGGAGCCAAAAGGCATAACAGGGATCTCTGCTCCCCGTTCCCGTTTTAATTCTGGCCCTCTGAACACAAAGAGCAGCTGGCACATGCAGGAGGTGTCCCGCATCGCCGGGCAACCTCGTTAACGCGATCGTTACTGTCACTGAGCAACAGACGGAGGAATAAGCGCTCCTTTCACACCCCGCACGTGGCCACAAGACAAACTTCTTCTGCTTTTGGACCTCGCGGCGAACCTTTTTTATGAAATCGGTAAGAACATTCTTAAATTGAAGCAAGCGAAGGCTGCACCTGTGTCTAATCCTCCCTGGTTGTGTAGTGACTGAACGTAAACAGGGAGGCCGTCGAATGAACCAGGAGAGAAGCAAAAGCCCTAATCCTCTGCCGGCTGGGGGTCACGTAAGGAGACTACAGAGAACAATATTGTATAGGCTAGTTTCCATGGAGAACCAAAAAAGCCGAGAGAAGGCCCAATATTGACTCTCTATGAGAAAGAAATTAAACTAGTAAAAACAGAGGATCGTATTGCTCTGTGTAGACAAGCATTTTACAGCAGCCCGCAAAAACCAGTGCGTCTGTATCGTATTTTTCCAATTTGGTTTACAATGCAGTGTGAGAAAAAAAATTTTTTTTTTAAACCGAGTTCCATAAGACCCGCCTTCTGTAAATAGGCCTATATTCAGATGCAAGGGAAAGACTGACTCTCAGTCAAATGTTAAAATTTGAAAGAACTCAGCCATGTAAACAGACCGAACGGTCCTGGACAACAGTACTGAAATATGACCCACGCTCCTGCGCTATCGCAGAGCAAGCGAGCTGATGTCAGTGACCGAAAGCGAGATTTCTAGTTGAATGAGCTACATTTCCGTGATTGCTATTTCAATAGCAAGCAGGCCTCACGCTCAATCTGAGTCAAACAATAGCCAGATTGGCCACACTCAGGAGATAGCATCAACCACCTCGCGAGGAAAATTTCCTGTGCTGAAAATAATGAAGGAGTTGGAATTCGCCACTGCTTACTCATTCCAAGAAACTAGAACTGTCGGCCTACATTAGAGTTTTAAAAGGTACCTGCCAGAACATACGTGTACCAGTAAGTGAAATATATTTGTGGCTCCGAACCCTGAGGTCAATGCGGGAGCCCAGTGTGAAGCTCGGGGCTAAAGGAGAAGCGCTAACGGCCCGGGGCGGACGGCGCGAAGCACGGTTTCCATGGCAGAGCGTGCTCTGTGCCCAATGGCATGCCCAGACCCTCCTGCTGCTCTCCACTGTTTATTCTGGCCACTTCCACCCTCCGTGGCTCCAGAGGTCCTTTTGTGCACACTTTATGCCTCTGGCACCCCCACACTCACTCTGATGGCTGCGCTGTTTCCACAACAACAAAGAAAGGAGGCACGAGGGGCTGTTAAATCACTTAAAAACACGACGGTCACAAAGATCGGTGCTTACTGGGAGAATTAGAAGGATTTCTTGCCCTATAAATTAGCAGACAGAAACAAAAAAACTGTAATAAAAGTCTCAGAAAACCAATATCGTCAAGAGGATACACAACCCTACATGCCCTCAGGACTGAATACTCAGTCCCCCAATTGAACGGACTCACATTGAGCTGCTGTGTAATCGCATACGCCGAACAGAGAGCAGTCCCGTCATAATTAATTTGTAAAAAGTATTGAACAGTCGTAGGGGCGCTCCCTATTGTTGAGAGCCCTTTGACAGACAAAATTTGGCCTCACACATTCTGACTGTATGAAAAGTCCCCAGCCAAACTTCTAGCCTCATCTGAATGAAACAGTATAATGTCTCAGAAGCAGCCCTTAATCTCTTTACACTGGCATTTACATTAACTTCAACAGCACTGGGCCATCGTCAGTGTACGTGAAACTTAATTTGACTTCCATTCCTGTTTTACCTCTTTGGGTAAGTAAATGTAAATTATTTTTTTCTTTTATATGGCCTCTGCTCATGACATCACACAAATCTGTGGAAACAAGGCATACTGGCTCATTCATGAAGTTCAGTGCTTTTGCTGAGAAAGCATGCCATTTTAAACACAGCCTTAAATAGTTTAAATAGCAAATAAGTTAAATGGTGTTTCATCAGCATATGGTGAACTGGTGTGCGTTCAGAAAATCTGACCATAAAAATGAGCTGGAAAAATATAGTCTATCCTCTTATTCACTCCAGAAAAGCACTGGGATAAAGATGCTAAATGGTCAATTCTATTTGTAAGACGCCCTCTTCTCTGAAAACGATGCAATATCATAGCAAAAGAAAGACTTTTTAGGAAAACTTTGGTCAATACCATGAGCTTTGGGAGTCTTAAATATTATATCTTCCTATTATTGCATTACAAGTCATGCAATACGTCATGCAACATGTCATTTTTTCTGCACTCTATAGTGACTCATAGCTTCCTTGACAATACTACACTAAAAAAAAAAAAAGGCATAAGAACTAAGGCAGAGAACCATCAGCCAAGCTCTCTCCTTGGACAAAATCACTAAGCAGACCGGAGGCATTTTTTGGAGAAGAACAAGACCAGGGGGGCCAGTATTGGAATGGCTGGGTCAGTTATAGTTGCTTGCAGGGAAATAAGTTACATTCCTAGTCATACAAGTAGGAGTCCAACCTTTCACATGTATCAGGAGGACATTCGCAAGTTTTTACTTGACCCACAGTGTTACCGAACAAAGGTGGATAACTGCCTCACAATTTTAGGTCTACACATCACCCATGAAAACATTCACAAACATAAACATAATTGCTAAAACTCACAGGTTTTAAATGAGAAAATGGAGTTCATCCTTCAAAAACTCAAAATCCAATTACCAAACAAAACATTCGCCATTTCAGGGTTCTATTTTTTTATTTATTTAGAAAACACTGGTGGTGATGTGTATTTGGCCTCAAATCGCTTCAGGACTCCTAGTCACAACTATAGCCTACAGATGAGAGGTTCACACCACTGTCAACCCGTGTTCCCTTTTCAAAAGGGTTATCAGTAAAAGAAAGGTTGTTGGCCAAGCAAGTGCTATGCACCAACACACCTTCAATTGGCCTCTTTTGTATTAGGCTATGAAAAAAGACAATTGCGTAATTAATGGGAATACTTATGACGTATAGCCTAATCTTTGTGGTGTCTTCCTCCATCCCTCATTGGTATGGCAACAATTAACTGACTGAAAGAGTGAGCCAAGAGCAGCTGTGTATGTAATTAATGGGGGTGTTTTACAAGCCTTGAAAAAGAGCGAGCAGAAACATTTTCTGCAAGTTTTAATCACCTTACGTCTTGTGTCGCTAGTTACTGAGCTCTTGGAAAGCATTATTAACCGGAATTTAATCAATCGCAAAGTCTACTTCCAACAAATGCTGTAGGCTACTCTCACTGACATTTTGTGAGCATTCGCTATAGGTTTGAAGATGTGCGAATCGTAAACATGCGTGTCGGCGCACTATGCCTAGGTGTCACATAGGCTACTAACATCAGTCTAACTCGAGAACAAAACCATGCGATAATTTCCCTGTCTAGACAAAATAGTTATTTTAAAAAAATCAGTGACTCTGGGGACAGTCTGTTTCTTCAAAATGCCGTTTCATATATCCAAAAGTCTTGTCCAAAACGTTTGGCTCTATAATTACATCCCAAAAAGTCCTGCACTGAATAATGCTGTGGAGCCGAGTCGAGTCAAAACAAATACACTACTCATATGTTTGGCAGTGTGACCATATATTGGATCGCAGGCTATACTCAGGAGACGACCATTTATAACAATCCTGGAACAATCATAAACTTTCTACACAACTGTCATTAAAACAAACCCGTAGCACTACCTTTTTTTTTTCTTCTTTTTTTTTTAGGAAGCAACCCTGTACGGAAAATGTGTGTAAATACAGTAGAGTTAGACATGAAAACGCTGTTTTGCAACAAATATTGCTTCGGTTTCCCCTCATCACTTTAGTACGGGAATGTATTAGTTTAATTTATCCGAGCATAAAATCACAAAGTTTCAATAACTCATATTCTGCACACAGGTGGCTTTTCGATCTCGCAAGTGAGGCCGCCCATTCATCATCAGTTTTGACAACAGAAGACAAGCGGAAGCTTTTCCTAAAAGTTTTAAATATGGGAATAGATAGCTTGCAGCCTAATGAAACGTTATGCTTTTTTAACTCTTCCTAGTCATGCTTCGGCTAAATCAACTACAAACTTATTTTCCAAGTACAGAGATTAGATTATTAGCTATTGATATGCTAATGTTATTGTTTGGGAAGAGACGCAACAGCTGTGATCCTGAGATACAAAATCCGGGCAGATTTGCAATATATAGCCAGGCTACTAAAACATTTCTGTCACCGTAGCCTAATTCCACATAGGCTGCATCACATAATCGTGATGGGAGAAATATTAGCCTACAAAAGCGTCAGATGAACATCAGTGAAAAAGTTAGCTAGCTCTAGCCTTATATCTACGGACTTTACTTACTCACTGCTAAATTCGATAAATTACCTGCATATCCTGATAACAAAACAAATAGCCTATCGTTTTCCAAACTTACCAGCGATTTTAGACAATTATCCTGATGAATACTCTAAAAGGCGATCGGTGACGTACAGTTGTGTAATTCCATTCACTTCTAAAAAAAAGTATTTCACTTCAAATAGCCGAGGTCTATCTTCGTTTTGCTCCAGATCAGTCTCTATAGTCTATAGTGCGTTGTGTTCTGGACGGCGATGCTCAACAATTTCTTAAACTAAGCAAGCAAGCTCTAACATTACTACCATCTGAACTCCCCTCAGACAATGCTGCGTTGCTGATAGCCACACCTCTACGTGACAGACATCTCTATCGATCTATCACAAGCGCGCAAGCATGATCTCATTTGAATATGTATCTCCTTAAACGATTCAACACAGCTTTTGGGCCATTCTTGTTGGGGAATACTGCCGTGCTACCTCTAGGTCCCGTACAAAGTCCCGAATAACTTGAAATGTCTGTAGCGCTGTGGTTGTACCTGCCACTTTTAAGGACAAACACTTTTTTTTTTATACCTTTCTTCAGTTAAATTATTTAGCTATTAAACATAATAATTTTTTTCCCACCAAGAACATCAAAAATATTTTCAGGATTTCTCAGGAGTGAGTTGGTTAGTCACAACCAAAAGATTAGGAGTCCCAAATTCCAAAAAGTGACAAAAGTGGCATATTTTTACAACTTGTTGAAGACACTGGATTTTCAGTTATTGTATTATAATTTTGAAACTGGAGTCAACTTGGAAATGACTTGGGGAAAGATTTAAAAAATGCAGTCCTTTACCATTGCAGACACCCCCCCTGTGGGGTTCATTAAATGCTCTGTTAATTCCATTAACAGGGTCAGATTTCTCTAGGGGTTTATGGCTTTGTTAAAAAGAGCTATGCAGCCTTTTAAACATGCAAACAACCTGCCATTTCTGCAATAACAGAGAGGCTAAACATACAATTAATTAGCAAATTTGTTGACAAATGTTGCCCTTATGTTTTAACTTACAACCTTCATTGACAAAATGCTGTTGTAATGTTTCAACATAACTTGACAATGTGAGAGAATATATATATATATATATCTCCTGTTCTGAATTAACAGTATTACTTCATAATGACTTGCAATCTTATAGCTACTTGTTCAGCTGGGCTGGTGTGTAATAACATGGAAATTTTCATGTAAAAACATAAAACCAAGACGAATATATGTCGCTTTTCCCTGAAGCACAACATTAACCAGTGGCTAAACTAACAGCATTGTAGAGGACGCTGTATAGTCAAGGAACAAATGCACTCCGTGAAAATGCTTTTGATGAAAAACTAAACGCATTCTATGAGAGCAGGACTCATTTAGCTGGCTTAGGTATAGCCAGAGAGAACAGCTCATGTGAGCATAAGCAGGTCTTTGTTTGCCATGTGGCTGTTCTTGGGGTAGCCAGTTAGCCTGCAATTATCCTGTGTTTGAACATCCTACCCCCCCCCCCCCCCCCCAAAAAAAAAACAAAAAAAATGTCTTGGGCAGATGTGGGTGGGAATGAGGGAAAAGTCATTTGACACCGCACATTCACTCTGCCTTGAATCCCAAGATCCCAAGTTTACAACGCTAATACAATTTTAAGGTCTTCACTCAATTTGCAATGATTAATGCAAATTAGCTACATCAGAGTGTGGTAATATTATGATACGTTTAAATTGAATAAAAAATTGCATTTTTAAAGGATTTTCTGTGTTTTCTGATTTTTTTTAAAAAAGGACGCCGTTACAGACTGTTCTGTAATTGCTTGATGAAACGCGGCCATAGTCATAAAGATCACTATCATGTCATCCAAGGACATGCTGCTCTAATCACTTAATAGAGCCCACAGGCTGCACTCCGTCTAATATCTCACATTTACCCCATCGGTGTAATCTGCAATGATTGCTGCCTTAATATTAAGGGTCAGGATAATTGCAGTCAAGCCTATTTGCTGCTAGGGATGAGATGTGTGTAAGGGACGGTCTGTGTAACTTGCGGTTTGTATTCAATGGGTTGCGGGTTCAGTTGAAAGGTAAGGCACTGCTGTGCACATCAAAAGGGTACTTCACCTGAATTGCCTCAGTAAATATCCAGCTGCACAAATGGATATTGTGTAAAATAAAACCTCAGCTTTGAGAGTCAGCTTAGATCAGGATGCCTCTCAAACAAAAATAATAAATATCCCCATGGCGGCCATTGTACAGTAGGGCCTGGCCATTGTGACACGGCACTGTTCACCACACTTCATCAGATATATATATATATATATATATATGTATATATATATAGAGAGAGAGATAGAGAGAGAGAGGAGAGACCTCTTTCACTAAGGGTAATTGCGGTGGTAATTTCGTCATGTGGTGTATAATGGGGCAGATATGTTGGGGTTTTGTCTGGTGCCGTCTGCCTGGAGAATGGAGGAGCCATGTGCAGAATGTCTGCCCTGTTGCAAAGGGCAGAGAAGGCCAGGGCGGCAGAGGAAGCCATCCACAAGAACGGCTGCGTCTCAAACAGGAAAAATGCTGCCTTCGAAGGCAGGAAGGCATCGAGGTGTGTCTCATTCCAAAGTTTGCATAAAATGCTGCCTTCTAAGGTGCCTTAGAAGGCAGCATTTGAAGGCAGCATCACATGTGTCCTTCTCCGGGCATGATATCCCATAAGTCTTTGCGATTACATCAAGGTTCTCACTTCCGTTAAATTAATGGCGGCCGAAAACAACAATGTGGGATTTGCCGCGGCACAGTCTGGATATGCAGTAAACTGGAACAGTGTATCTGATGTAAACACTGATCTCACGTGACATCATCCTGTCTTAGAAGTGTGTCCCAAATTCGTTGCTTTTTGAGGTACCTTCAGAGGGAGCAAGACACCAAGGCAGCGAGGCAGCTGCCTTCGGTTTGAGACACAGCCAACATGTACCTGTTGTGATGCCCGTTGTGATGACGGGAAGGGAATTGGTGTGCTGCCCACTGGTGGACAGCACCGGTACTATGCACAAGCACGGTAGCAGCCGAGGCTTATTGCAATCAGCCCAGATGCTACCCCTATAGCCTAATCAACATGCCAAATAATGATTCCTAGGCCTATATAGGACTGTTTTCATAACTGGTTGGCTGGATGTTTGTCTGTTCACCATGCGATTCATCATCCCCAGCCCTGCATCACACTGCATGTGTTGCATTTACCGCATCTAGCATGTATTCATAATAACAAAAAGACATAGTCAGTATTACTTCATAATACATTTTTCATTCATGATTTAGCAGCAACTTTATCCATAGTAATTTACAGTAAATTATTAGATTCAAGTATTGTGCAAAATTGTTCAAATTCCAAATAGTAATAAATCCCACTACACTTAAAAAACAACAAAAGCTCAGTAAACAGCATTTTATTTCCGTTCAGAGCAGAATGCAGCAATTTTGTGCGTTTGCCACATTTAAAATGACTCCTTGAATGCTGCACGACGTAAAATGACATGTCGTAGCTCTTGCTAAGACTGTGATAAACAGGGAACATAAAAACAGGATCAATGTTTGCAGGGCAGCTGTTTGTATAGTCATGATATAAACACGTGCAACTCCTGCCTTGGACCAGAACTTAATCAAAACTCTATTTCATTTCCTGCCATCTCACAGCACATTGCATTCCAAATCCTAATGCGGTGTGGTCCAGCCTTGGAGGTAAATCTGTTTTGACCATTAAATATGTACATATTTGCCAGTTGGAGGAGACTGCTGGTCTTGCTACTGGTCTGTGGCGGTAGAGAAATGGTTGCAGGGCCAAGTAGGCTGTTAGTTTCCTGGTTTGTGGCAGAAAAATGGCATAATGACACAATGGGCTATATAAAACCCTGCGGACACATTCAGTTCTCCGTCCAAAAAAGTTCTGGGCACCAAATTCAGCTGTCAAACAAAGGTTTTTATTTTATGGAAATATGGCACAGTGTGCGAGTAGCATAATTTTGCACGCCAACTAACTGGTACTGTTTGATTCAATCGAAAATTAAGGTGCCATTTTGAGGTAGGAAAAGCTAAACCTCCACATTCCACAGTCTTCATTCTGAACTCACATTTGTGATTTTCCTTTGTATGTTATGACCGTATTTCCATAAGGATGACATTGTGCCTGTGGGGGAATAACCTTCACATCATAATGCAAGTAGAGTTTAAACACTAATTTGAGATGGCTTGTGTTTGCTATTTCTCAATCGTATGATTCTGCCGACTCCCGAGTCTACTCAAGCACAAAGGATTACAATGTTTTTTAAATGGGACTTCATAATTCACAGCACGGCAAAACAAGTTAAATATATTACATTAGGAATTTATGCATTGCTTCTAGTCTTTATAAAGAACAAAAGTCTCCACCAGCAATTAAGAAATTCTATATCATTACCTTGTAACAAGAAAGACCTGATTTCAATTAACTGAACATCGGTGGTCTATTACATTGTATGACTTTTAAAGTCTAAAGTGAAACAAAACCTGCCTGACTGTGTCTCATTAAAAATAATTAGTATTGAACACAGGAATGAAACATTTGGCTCCAACTGTCAACTCATTATCTATGCGTGCGGGTTTCAGTCATACTGTACAAAATGTATTTCTAAAGCCATCGTGGAGCATATACAGTGAGCACCATAATTCATTGGACAGTGACACATTTTTTGTTATTTTGGTTCTGACCTCTATTCTGAGTTTGAAAGAAAACAATGACAATGAGGTTGAAGTGCAGACTGTCAGCTTTAATTTGAGGGAAATTATAGAACCTTTTATACATAGCCCCCCCCCCCCCAACCCAACAATATCAAAAGACTCTCGATATCTTATTTTCTGGTACTCCTATCGATAATATAACCTCTCTGCATTTGAATGAATCTCTATGGGAATTAGGGGGTGGGACTAGATTTAGCTGTAAATTACACTGGAACAGTATGGAACAAATTGTTGGCTAAATGGCTCTAAGTCATCAAGGATCTGATGTATCAAATAAGCCTTAAACCATCACTCTGCTGCCAGATATTCAGTAGATATGGATGAATAACTTGAAGGGTTTCTTCTTAAACCCATGCAATTTGCCATGCAGTGAAGCAGCATTTTCTTTTCAGTAGAACTTAAGCACAAAAGTAAACTGAACTGAACACCATAAACCTACATTTTGTAAGATCCGCCGTTTCCCTCCAGTCCACCTTTCTTTCGTTTCTCTTGTTTTCCCATTCCTCTTGTTCCATGTCGTGTTTTTCAGCTCACCCTGTCTGTCTTGTTCCGTGTTTGTGCAGGCTGGGCGTGGTTCCCCGTTTTGGTCCTCGTTTCTCCTCATTATCATTTAGCCTATCACTCTCTCCCTCTGCTGACATTCCGCACGCACCTTAATTATTCTATCAGTACTCTCACCTGTTCCTTATTCTATTTAACGCCCCATCTAGACATTCCCCGGCCATTCTGTCTGTTTGCATTTCGCTGCTAACCTTTTTTTTAGTTTTTTCTGTTCCTCGCTCCAGCCCGTCCAGCCTGCTTCCCGCTCCTGCTCGCTCCTGCCCCATCTCCTGCCCAGCCCATTTAGTTTTGCCAACCCCGTTTCCAGCCCTTCACCCTAGCCTTCCCTGTTTCTTTGCCTTGTCTGCTCGTGTGCTTAATAAATATACTCCTTGCGGAGTCTTTCTGCCTGAGTTTGCCTCCGAGTTCTGCGTTTGGGTCCATACCACCACATTTTCTTTCTTTAGTGGCTAGCTTGCTAGCGGGTAATGTTAGCCCCTATAGGAGAACGGCTTCCAGGCCAAGTAGTAATTGCCCAGCCCCTCTATTTGTATTCAGTAGGAGTGGCAACCTGTGACTGGCATTGTCTGACGCCCACCTATAGACTGTCACCACCCGCCCCGTTGTAGTCCATAGTAAAGCAGGAAACTGCACTCACTACATGTAGAGAGTTGACGGAGAGCTAATTTTAATCAAGAAGACAGCTACTCTTCTACAAATTAAAAAAAACCCAGGGTGGAATTTCCCTTTAAATCAAGTGAAATTGTGTGCTATATCACATGCCAGCATTTAACATGACTTATGTCATCTTTCATAAAGCATTGCTTTTGCTTATACATGATTTATAAAGTTGTTACCTCATGTTAATTAAGGTGTTATAGGCTACATACGTCATGAACGTTTAAAGAATACAGGTTTGACCCAATGTTCTGCTGTAATCCTATTCATCCCACATAAACCAAATAGAAATCTCTGCCCACCAGCAGGTGCCTCAAGGGCAGTTGGTGTGTCAATATTTGCTCATAATCTTGTCATGATAAATGATCTGTTCACACAGGTTTCAAAATAACCAGTACTCGCATAAGCCCAAGAGAGCTTTGGGTCAAAATCAGAGATTAATGTATACATACGTACGTATTGCAAAGGACTTGCACATTAATTATACTCAACAAATAATTACTGATCGGCAGGGTAATGAAGCTACATTAATTGGTTGAGCTCATTAATTTCATAGAAGTGCATTAGAGCATTCCATCATGTACAGAACACCGTAAAAATTAATAACACACTTAATTGTACTTTCCGTTTTCCACAAGGCAATAAAAACAGTACGAAATCTTACTTAAAGTTGAAAGAAGGACAGATTATGTGCTTTGGTTTATTTTGTTTAATTTTAAAGACTAGCCTGACACGACTGGTATTTCCATAAACTTGCAGGGGGTTGCTACATTCATGCTGAATGTTTGGTATGCAACAGAGAGAGGTATCCTTCATAAAACAGCAGTCTACCTTTAAACTTACCCCGCCCGTTTTTTTAAACGGCCAAATTCACAGGAGCCGACGCCGCACCGGCCGGGCCGAAGCCCGGTCTCCACCCTCGTTTCGTCAGCTGGGCCAGGTACCACAATGCCCCCTCTGTGAGCCCTCTGGCGCAGCGCCACGTCTCTCCGCCTGCTCTTCGCACGCCGCGAAAGCTGTTCTCACTCGCGTTTAGTTGTGAAATCCAATCTCGGGGAGCGCTCTGCCGGGTTCATGTTTCTCATTTTCCGCGGCGTCCCCGGAGGACGCGAGCCGCGCGTGCGGTCAGACAGAACGCTTGTGCACATAAATCCGCCCCGCCCCCCTCCCCAACCCCCCCGTTTTTCAGCGCGGAGAGATGACCGCGGTCCCGGGTGCGTGCAGTGTTCGGGAAAAACGTTGGGCAGAACGTTCTAGGGCAATCGGCCCACTGGGCGTGCGTATACGGGTCCTGAGGGGGTCGTTGTAGGCCGCGGCCCATCGTGCTTCTGGGGTTCGTATTTGGGGCCCTCTTCACCTGAGGCTAGTTCGCTCCGCCTCGTTGTTCAGTAGCCTACGTCTCCGTTCTCGGGGTGATTTCAACCATATTTCACACTTATAAATCTTCCTCTCACCCCACGGCGCGAACAGCACCGTCACAGATGCCGACTCGGTGCTGTCTCATTACCTCTGTGCCTCTGAGAGTTCGGTGTTGGCCCTGAGCGGTTTCGCTTTCCCCCTTTCAAGCCCGTTTCCAGCGCTTGAGCCACTTAATCTCATTGCACATGGAAATGGATTTTAGCGGCCCAAATTAACGAGAAATACAATCATTCAAAACCACAAGAAGACGAGGGAGGGAAGACGGCGATGGATAGGTACTCGGGGGAACAAACCGCCTGTCGGCAGTTGATATGCATGATCATTAATATTTATTTGCCTTCTTCGAAGCAGAACAATATTGACAATACAGATTAGGCCAGATTGAAGCCAACAATATACAGTGGGTGGTTAGTGCAGGGAGACAAGGATTGTTGGATATGCATTTTTCCAGCTGCTTTATTGTCAAATATTTGTTATTCGTTATTTGCAATTGCGGTGGTTTTTCATGCCATTTTAACTGCAGGCATTGGCAGCCAAGGTTTTGAGGTTTTGTATTGAGCACACTTTTCTGCTCCTCATTCGACAGTCATAGATATCCAGGAGACAATGTTGGTATGGCTGCACATGTCCCCATTTCAACGGTAGAAACACACAGGTATTCCCCGACATATCTTGCCCATCAAAGAAGCAAAGAGTAATGGGTACCATTTTAAAATTCTGTTATGACTGCTGTTTAGAGCTGGAACCCACTATCAGAAAATATTAGTGTGGTAACTTGATTATCACCAAGCCAGTCGCTTGCCTGTTTGACAAACAGAAAATGACAGACATTCTCGCTTCACAAAACAACAACAACAAGAGTCAAGCCATCAAAGACAACCGCCGAGTTCTTTGTCTGTAAAATATATAGCATAACTGGGCCTGGTTAATTCACAAATGATTTTGACAGATTTCTCTTTGTCCTGACAAAACAAGACAATCGAGCACACAAGTTACCCAAAATGCATCTGTGCGAGAAGACAGACTGGCACTTTCAAACGAATGCTTTTTAAATGGTCACATCTCAGAGGGTTGTGCTATTCTCACCCCCTGCCCCCATTGATTGTGTGTGAGAAGGAAGAAAGGGGGGAAACTTGTGCGTTATCCGCCATTTCTTTGGAATCCTCTCAAAACGTGATAGCGCTTCTCCGCACCACAGACGCTCCGCAGAATGTGTTTGTGATCGTCACCTGACGCCAGAAGGGATCCCAAGTCCGTTTTAGCTGCGGCTTACGGCTGCCTTTAGCGGGAAAACAGCGGGGTTTTTGTTCGAAAAGGGTTTCGCACCCTTCAGCCCCGCCGCACAGACGGCATGCAGCGGTTGGACATTCCGCAGGAATTAAGTTATTTGGATATTTTCTCATCATTTAGCATGGAATTACGCGGTATAGCCCTCATTAAAGGTTATTTATGCGTCATTGGACATGGCAATAATAAAGTGAAAGACATTTCGATTAACCTTAAAACCAGTTTTCTCCGAGACATTTTGTTTTATTGAGCCTTATTAATTGAGCCACAATGCAGATGTTTTATGTTCAGTGGCATTTATTGACTGCAGTTCATTTTGCGAGGGAGCAATATAAAATGGCGACATTAGGGATAAGGAAGGAGTTCAAAAATTCACGACACATTAAATCATTTTCTCCTGGGTGCATTTCCGCGGCTGCCTGTTCCGAAACGCACGCTTGCATGCTACATAGAGCGTTTGCGGACAGATGTCTCCGGCTACCAGATTCCCCTTGATTAATTCTCGCGACTTTGGGAGGACAAAACTTTGTAGAATGATCTAATGTGCACTTTATCCATGCTTGTCCTTCCCAAAAGACCGTGCTACATGAGGCTAACTGTAGCAATTCCAAAAGCAATCAAGGACTTTTTAGTATATGCAATTAATCAGCAAGTATTCCATTTTCTCAACACACCTGTCAAGAAATTATACTAGAGATTGATGGCCTCATTTGAAATGCATCAGGATATTCAACAAAAGTAGCTTTCTCAAAATGTATGCACGTCAACAGCCGTGGAAGGGTGATGCGGAGACAATGCGGTTCAAATTTAAACTTTTCGTAATACTCTACATGCACATATAGAGTATTCTGGTTGCAATTGTAACAGGGGGCAATTGCAACACCATAAAATTGCACCAATCTGAAACAAGCTGGAGCTGAGATTCCATCCAGCAAGCTAGCTAGTTTCATGTGTTCAGGGTTGGGGGCAATTGTAACAAAACATTGTGTTACAATTGACCCCTGTTACAATTGCCCCCAGAATACTCTACATACGTGCACCAGCACACACAACCCAGAGCATGAGCATGTTTGAGGACATGGCTCTGAGAGGAGACACAGTCTCTGACACAGCTCTGAGAGGGAACACAGTCTCTGACACAGCTCTGAGAGGGGACACAGTCTCTGACCTGAGAGGGGACACAGTCTCTGACACAGCTCTGAGAGGGGACACAGTCTCTGACACAGCTCTGAGAGGGGACACAGTCTCTGACACAGCTCTGAGAGGGGACACAGTCTCTGACACAGCTCTGAGAGGGGACACAGTCTCTGACACAGCTCTGAGAGGGGACACAGTCTCTGACACAGCGCTGAGAGGGGACACAGTCTCTGACACAGCTCTGAGAGGGGATGCAGTCTCTGACACAGCTCTGAGAGGGGACACAGTCTCTGACACAGCTCTGAGAGGGGACACAGCTCTGAGAGGGGACACAGTCTCTGACACAGCTCTGAGAGGGGATGCAGTCTCTGACAGCTCTGAGAGGGGACACAGTCTCTTACACAGCTCTGAGAGGGGACACAGTCTCTGACACAGCTCTGAGAGGGGACACAGTCTTTGACACAGCTCTGAGAGGAGACACAGTCTCTGGCACAGCTCTGAGAGGGGACACAGTCTCTGACACAGCTCTGAGAGGGGACACAGTCTCTGACACAGCTCTGAGAGGGGACACAGTCTCTGACACAGCTCTGAGAGGGGACACAGTCTTTGACACAGCTCTGAGAGGGGACACAGTCTTTGACACAGCTCTGAGAGGGGATGCAGTCTCTGACACCGCTCTGAGAGGGGATGCAGTCTCTGACACCGCTCTGAGAGGGGACACAGTCTCTGACACAGCTCTGAGAGGGGACACAGTCTCTGACACAGCTCTGAGAGTCCATTTATACAGCTGGATATATACTGAAGCAATTCAGGTTAAGTACCTTGCTCAAGGGTACAACGGCAGTGTCCTACCTGGGAATCGAACCTGCAACCTTTTCGGTTACAAGGCCAGTTCCTTAACCATTACACTACACTGCTGCCACAACTCCGGCTAATTCCTTAATCTCACTTTGTGAAATACCCCCCAGGCCGGACTACGTCTAATCTTGATGTGATGTGAGAAGTCCTATCAGTGGGCGGAGACTGGGATGACTCATCGAGTCCAGCGGTGATGCTCACGCCGTGTGCCGCCTGCGCCGTGGAGATAACTACACACCTGCCACCTGCTCGGCGTCGTTAAGCCTCAGAAAGCGGCCTCGGCTCCTACAGCACACAGCATGCAAAGCGACGTGACCTTTAACCTGACATTTCTTAATGAAAATTGCTTTTCACTGTGCAGTACACAGAGTTCAGCCCAGCTCAGAAAAAGTCTTCAGTGTACCTCAAATCTTCCTACATGCTCGGCATGTGAGAAAGAGATGGAGATTAATTGGCCTGCATCCTATGGGCTTTCCTGTATGGCAAACAGCACCACGGCAGACACTGGAGCAGACTCTGGCCTAACCGGCTGCCCTGGTTTGGCACAGCCTCCTTCGCACCGCATTGTTCTCCGGGCAGCACCCGCGTCTGGCGCTCTGATGGACTGGAAACGTTCACACCTCGTCCTTAATCTCCGCTGCAGGAAGGTGAGAACGGCTCTCTCTCAGCAACGTGCTCCGATTCCACTCAGCTGTGTGTGTATTCAGCCACGCATGCACAGGGACGCACATACATGCACACACAGGCACGCATGCGCACACACGCACACACGCACACACATTTACTGTGGGTTTTACAGTTTATCTGTCAGTTTGAAAACACTTCCACCTTGCTGTTGAAGTTTTTCTGGAGATAAAGACACATGCATCTAATCTCAGAGGACTGGTTTTTATCTACACTTCTCCTTTGAGGCTTATCCCATAAACCCTCCATGTGACTTCAGTTAAAATAATGGTGTGTTCAGGACTAACAGTGTTGGCCCCGAAAATATTTGTACAGATGGTATAACATTCCTGCTTTCTCTGTCATTTCTTTTTTTGAACCTTAGATACAGAACAGCAGTGCAACTCAAAAAGATGAGAGAGCAGCGGACACAAAAACAAGATATTACACTGCAGCTCCACACTGACCTCTTGTGGACAACCACATAACTTCATCTACTCCCCCCAATCTCCATACAAACATACAATCCCATCTTTTTAAAATGGAATTACACAGATGCACTTATCCAAAGCATCTAAACAGAAACGAAAACTGAAAGATCAGTAATTCACCAAGGAGGGAAAGGATAATCCCAAGGGAGGCAGCGAGAGCAAGAAGTGCAGGCTCAATTCACATGTGAACTACCCTTCTGAAAATGAAACTAAGTTGTATAAACTAGAAGACGATTATCCTAACAAGCATTGAACAGCATTATATGAACAAGAGCCAAAAAAGTAGACTGACAACAGCCAAATAAGCGGCACCTAATACGGGTGCTAGTGCCAGGTAACAGTGCGGGTCAGGGTGGAGGACCCGAGGTGCAGTCTGAAGAGGAGGGTTTTCAGTCTGTCAGAACATTGCCTTTTTAAAAATATGTTAAGATCTTTTAGCTTTATTGGACAGCACAGTGTAGAGAGACAGGAAGAACGGGAGCGACATGCAACAAAGTTCGCGCGGCCGGACCCCAACCGCCGACGTTGTGACTCGACGGTGCTCTTACAGGCTATGCCACCGAGACACCAGAACATTGCCTTTTTGACCTGTCATGTGAAGCTCACTCCACCACCGAGGGCCCAGAACAGACAGCACATGTGACCAGGAAGCGCAGGCTCGGAGAGGGGGAGGAGCCAGAAGTGCCTAGGCTGTGGAACAGAGGGGTCTGTCGAGTGTGTGCGGTCTGAGGATCTTCTGAAGGTATGAAGGGGCGTTCCTCTCGGTAGGCTAACACTAAGGTTTTAAATTTGATGCAAGCGAGTACGGGTAGCCAATGGATGGGCAGTGAGGGACGGGGGGTGAGGGGGAGTGTCGAGCAGTCTGGATTAGCTGCAGTGGCCGGATGGCAGAGGCCGGGAGGACAGCAAGAAGACTTGGGCTGTGTCCTGTGTCCTAGCATACTGTGTACAGTTGGCTGCATACTGTTTAGTATGTGACATGCAGTGTGCAAAATATCCTCCATACTATTATTAGGAAAAACCCAGGAAATAAGTATATCATCCGGCGATTTTAAGTACACTACATTTAGAGAACATTTTGCCTACTTAACTTTCTCATCCAGTGTACTCAACAAGCATACTCAATAGTATGGAAGGGTGCTGATTCGGACACAGCCTTGCAGTAGAGGCAGGAGAGGACCAGAGCTTGAACCATACCCAGGACGGATCTAAAGTAGTTCAAGTAATTCATAAATGGCCTGCTTCAAACTGTAATGTACCATTTACAAAGAGTAACTGAAAATAACAAGGGAATAGAAGAAGGCCGCTTTTATGGCTTAAAAAAGCAGTTACTGTGCAGGCGGTCTCCATGACTAGGTGGACAATGAGCTAAAGAACCATGCCTTTTAATGTAATTATGCTCATAATCTCACAGAACAGCCAGTTCCTCCACAGGAACATTTCACAATAGGAGTTAGTCTCGCAGCCTCACGCCGAGCGGCACCACGGCACACACCCGAGCCCGCCTCACACAGCTGATGGATGACGCTGCAGTGACGTCTCTACAGTGATGAATAGCCGGCGCTAAAATAGCTCTCAGCACCAATGCCACGTCACACAGGGCGCTCTCATCTAAAGCGCACCGTAATGATCTCGACGCCCCCTCGTGGACTGCTAGTGTATGTGCTCGCCATACCATTCAGAAATTCACTTCAGATAAAAACGGCAAAATAAAGTAATGCACGTCTACTCTCTATTTACAACATAAATGCTTGCCGTCTGGCTAAGGAGAAACCATGCAACGGTGAGCTACTCGGACACACTAATAAATCTTCTAGACATCTGGCTGTCTGTATAGCTGCAGGTTATCCAGCAGTATTGGCTAATATTGGCCACAGTGAGATGCCCTGTCTCTGGAGTCTAGTTAGAGCTCTGTACTGTCTGAGGGAGTGCGAGTGCCTTTGAGTGTGCACACATGCACAGGTATAGGCTGGCATTGTCAGTGAGAAAAAATAGGGAAGTCCAGTTCTTTGTGTGACTGGACACAAAGCCACCTACAGACAGCTGGATTATGTGCACCTTTAAGCCTCTCTTTGTGACTGGCTTTCCTTCAAGTGATGGCATTATGCTGTATTTAACAGTAAGAAAACACCTCAACCCCAGAGATAACACAACTCTTACATTTTTCACACGTCTGCGTTTCTGAGCATCGCATAAAGGAGATACTCTTCTCATGTAGGAGATTAAGAATCCTTTGAAGTTCGTGAGGAGTGCTGTCGAGATTTTTGCCCAATTATTTTCTGCCGTGCGGCAGTTATAAATCTGCCATGTTGTTCTACGTGTATTTAAGTGCTCTCTAATAGCCGCCATCATTGTATTCTTAAAAACATCCCAGAAACAATAGTGGCAAAACCATCTCTAATGCTTAATTTACATAATTCTATAAAGATAAAATGTAGCCACTTTATACTATGTACAAATTTGTTTTTAAAGGTAACTCAGTCCTTTAATACCGCGTACAGCTAAACGTTCACCAAAACAATTTTAGCCCATGATTTACAACAAACTCTATTGACCTTATTTCTGGGACACCATTTCAGTGACAGTCCCCCCCATTATTTGAAGGCACATTGTCATGTCAAGGTACTGTGGAGTAGTGGTTGTATGTGGGAACCAGTCAGTCCAAATCTTGGAATAAAGGATTGTGTACATTTCAAGAGGATTTAGCAATTCAGTGACAGAATTAGTGGATTCCAGACCACTGCCTTTGCATGTCTGTTACATATGTACAGTCAAGCCGGAAAGTCTGCACACCCCTTTCACCTTCTCCACGTTTTATTACGATACAGACTTATACTACAATAGATTGAGTTCATTTTTTGCCTCAAACATCTACACACAATAGCCAATAATGACGAAGTGAAAACAGGTTTTTAGAAAATATGCAATTTTATTTTACTGACAAAAATTGGTTATTTAGGGGTTACATATCTGTACACACCCTTAGCCTAATACTTGGTTGCTGCACCTTTGGCAGCGATTACAGCTTCAAGGCGTCTTGGGAAAGAAGCTACGAGCTTGGCACACTTGTTTCTGGACATTTTTGCCTATTCCTCTTGGCATATCCTTGCAAGCTCCGTCAGGTTGGTTGGGGACCGTCGGTACACAGCCATTTTCAGCTCTTTCCACAGATGTTCAATTGGATTCAGGTCTGGGCTCTGGCTGGGCCACTCAAGGACATGCACAGACTTTCTCCGAAGCCACTCCTTTGTTCTCTTGGCTGTGTGCTTCGGGTCGTTGTCATGTTGGAAGGTAAACCTTCACCCCAGTCTGAGGTCCAGAGCGCTCTGGAGCAGGTTTTCTTCAAGGATCTCTGTGTACTTAGCTGCATTCATCTTTCCCTCTATCAGGACTAGTCGCCCCGTTCCCGCTGCTGAAAAACATTCCCACATCATGATGCTGCCACCGCCATGCTTCACTGTAGGGATGGTATTAGCCAGGTGATGAGCGGTGCCTGGTTTCCTCCAGACGTGACGCTTGGTATTCAGGCCAAAAAGTTCAATTTTGGTTTCATCAGACCAGAGAATCTTGATTCTCATGGTTTGAGAGTCCTCTAGGTGCCTTTTGGCAAACTCCAAGCGGGCTGTGATGTGCCTTTTACTAAGGAGGGGCTTCCGTCTGGCCACTCTACCATAAAGTCCTGATTGGTGGAGTGCTGCCTGGATGGTTGATCTTCTGAAAGGTTCTCCCATCTCCACAAGGATACGCTGGAGCTCTGTCAGAGTGACCCTCGGGTTCCTGCTCACCTCCCTGGCCAAGGCCCGTCTTCCCCGATTGCTCAGTTTGGCTGGGCGGCCAGGTCTAGGAAGATTCTTGGTGGTTCTTCCAAACTTCTTCCATTTACGAATGATGGTGGCCACTGTGCTCTTTGGGACCTGTAAAGCTGCAGAGATTTTTCCGTACCCTTCTCCAGATCTATGCCTTGACACAATCCTGTTTCTGAGGTCTGCAGATAATTCCTTTGACCCCATGGCTTGGAGTTTGCTCTGACATGCACTGTCAACTGTGGGACCTTATATAGGCAGGTGTTGGCAATCCCCAATCATGTCCAATCAATTGAATTTATCACAGGTGGACTCCAATTAAGTTGTAGAAACATCTCAAGCAGTATCAGTGGAAACAAAATGCACCTCAGCTCACTTTTGGGTGTCATATCAAAGGGTGTGCACACTTGTGTACATATGATATTTTACATTTTGATTTTTAATAAATTAGCACAAATGTCTAAAAACCTGTTTTCACTTTGTCAATATGGGCTATTTTGTGTAGAATTGTGAGACAAAAAATTAACTCAATCTATTGTAGAATATGTCTGTAACGTAATAAAACGTGGAGAAGGTGTGCAGACTTTCCAGCTTGACTGTATGTACAGTGGTGCTAGAAAGTTTGTGAGCCCTTTAGAATTTTCTGTATATCTGCATAAATTAGATCTAAGATGTGATCACATCTTCATCTAAGTCCTAAAACTTGATAAAGTGACCCCAGCTCAACAAAAAACACAAAAAACATTATTCTTTTATAATTTATTTATTGAGAAAAATTATCCAACGTTAAATGCTTTGTTGGAAAAAGATAATTTTGCAAAATTTTTGCTCAATAAATTATAAAAGAAAAGGGTTCACAAACTTTCTAGCACCACTGTATGTATGTTAGGCTAGGCTAGGTGCTGTCAGGTTCAACCAACAGAAAGGTCAAAAGAACACCGACCAGGTGAGCCTCACGGCTTCACACACATAGCACAATGCTCGCTTTTTATTGGTTACCAAAGAGCCACCCTCACCATATACAACAGCCTATAGCGGTCGACTAGATTTGATGCGTTCCACCTAAATTCACTCGAGCAGAACCCGCGGCTAACATATAATGCAATTTAAGGAAGTGTCCAGAATGCTCGATCGCCTATAACCATCTCAGACAGGGCCGGGCGGTAAGGCGCTAACAGAGTCTGAAACAAACAGACATCCCAGTAATTCAGTCCACTGCAAGCTAGCCAAAACCCTTAAAAAGCATGGATTTCGAGCACAATTTTTCTACTTGACTTAACAGGCTTTGAATGCAGCAGTAAATCAGCGTGTACAGATTGGAAGGCTCAATTAAACACCAGACAGCGCCAATGAAGCTTGAGTTTCATTCTCTACGGTCCCCTCACGCTCCTCTCATCGACATCCCGATAGAGCGGCGTCTACGGTCAGCTCTACTGAATTTTGTGTGGGGGAAAAATTTTGAAAGAGCAAATAAAATCCTAGAGCATTTTCTTATCAACAAATATTTTTATTAGCAACTAAAACAGAACGAACCCAACATTCATTGAATCTTTTTTTATTTTTTTGTTTCTTCTGTTTTCTTGATGGTTGAATCACTGCAGCACGATGAATATATCACAAACATTTGGAGAGTAACACAGAACAGTGCATTTTCAAAAAAGACTTCCATTAAAACTGGCTAAAACGTGGTTCTCTTCTCACACTGGGCTGAATTTAAGCTGTGATAGTCTTAAAAGTCAAAAAAGCTTAAAACGGCACAAAGGCATCAATTTAAAACGTTTGCGGAGGCAGAGGGACATATCGCCGCACGCTGCTTTCAAACATTCCACTGTGCCTTAATCCACTGGGAACCCCCAGAGCTTCAAAACGAGCTTTCCTCATTTTTCAGTAAAGCGTATTTGGCAAGCACCTCAGTGTACATTCGCCCAATTAAAACCGCAGAGAGGCTTTCATCTAAAACTAAAAATAAAAATTAATAAAATAAAAATGTAAATGTCCAAGCCACCTATAGAAGCAAATCATATGCTTGATGAACTCATCTGTCGGGTTCAGGTCCATTCTGCCATTTCCATTATTTATTATTATTATTATTATTATTATTATTTATTTTAAAAGGAATAGAACAATTTTACAAAATGGTCTTTACCTACTGAGTGATGATTATGTTCCCTCAGTCTGTACCATGGGCTGTTTGTCAGTTCTGCAGCCATGTCCTTGGGGGAGGCGACATGCGTTTCGGGGACGGAGGGCTGGCCCTGGGACACCTCGGAGGTGGGCGTGGCTTCACATGGCCCGCCATTCACCCTCGGGGGCTTTTCCTGCTCCTCCCCATCGGCCGCCTCCTCAGGAACGGTGGGCGGCGCTTGCTCCCTGCGCTTTCGCTCGTTTCCGCGACTCTCTCGTTCGCCGTCTCTGTCGCGGTTCCTCTCGTGGTCCCGCTCTCTGCCAAAGCGGTTCCCGTTCGTTTCCCTTCGGAAGTGGAGATCCCTCTCATCCCGTTCCCCCTGCTGCCTTTCCCAGGGCCGGCGGTGGTCGTCAAATTCGCGGTGAGCGCCAGGGTTGAAGGTCCCGCCTCTCCGGTTCCAGGGAGGCCCTCCCCCTCTCGAGTCCCGTCTGCTTTCTGCGCCAGGGCCAGGCCTGTTGCTTTGGAAGCCTTTGGGTGACCCTGCTGGAGGCCCTCTGACCTCCCGCTCGTCGTAGTCTCCCCTGGGTGGGCCCCAGCAGCTCTCGGGTCGGAGGCTGACCTGGGGCTCTCTGCTGCTCTCTTCCTGGGGGTCCGGCAGGGGGGGTCTGCCCGCGGCCATCCTCAGCTTCTCCGCAGGGGGAAATCAGTAGTCCTGGTCCCCGTCCTGCTGGGTGCTGGCTGCCCGGGGGACCTGCCCGACACCCCCTGGGCCCTGCCGAAAGGGTCTGGCTGTGGGAAGGCCCCCGGGGCCCCGGCCTGCCCGGCGGGGTCCATCGTGGCGGCAGGGGCCAGTATGCTGGCCTGGTGGGCCAGACTGTGCTGCATGAGGAGGGAGAACTGGGGTCCTGCTGCCTGGAGCAGCCCCGCCCGGGTGTCTAGGGCCAGAAGGCCTGGCATCCGCTGGACGGAGAGGCCCGGCGGGGGTCGCGGGTGGGCCAGAGCCGCAGACGGGTGCATTCCCAGAAGCCCCATGCCAGTGCGCACGGCGTTCTGCATCCCTGAAAGGGAGGAGTCACACAGCACAACAACATATCACAAAAAATATTACAATGAATCCCCTCGACATCATTAACTATTGCCACCCTACAGAACTGTGCCACTGGCTTTGCTGGGGTACCTTGCAGCGGTATGTCCGTGCCCGGGTCCTGCTTGCCCGTACCCTGGGTTCCATCAGCAGCCGCCTGCTGGTGCTGCAACCCCGCGGGGGTTAAGACGGCGGCTCCGGGGACGGCCCGGGGAATGAAGCTGCCCGGGAGGGAGCCCACAGGGGGGATCTTTCCTCTGAATGCCGCTTCCGGAGCATTCTCCTGAGCCAGGGTGAGGGAGGGCTGGACCAAGGCTGCAAGCACGGGAGGGGGGGCACAGGTGAACGCATTTACCAACCGTGTCAATAGTTCAGAACACACGCACGCACGCACGCAGCATTTGATGCCGAGCAGTTCATGGCGAACAACAAGAAGAATGGCAGACAGTTAAACTGAGAAGTGAAAAATAAGAAATTAGGAGAAGGCAAAAGGGCCCTGAAAAACACGGGGGTTCTCACTGGAGTCTTCAGGGAGAACATGGCTCTTTAGCAGGAAGCTAATGTCGTGGCTAACTCGCTGAAGGGCCGGCGGGAGAAGAGGGAGGACACAAAAACACTTTTTTGTTTTCACTACTACTACTGATAATGTTGCTACTATTACTACTACTACTACTACTACTACTACTAGTACTCCTACTAATACTGCTGCTGCTACTACTCTATGACTACTGCTACTACTACTACTGCCATCATCTTCATTTTCACCTGGTACTCAGAAGCACTCGCACAAGAGAATTTCAGGATTCTAAACAGGGACACGGGACTGTCACCATCGCCCTCAACCTGGATGGAGGTGTGAGGGCGGCAGAGGTAGCGGCAGGCGTCGTGTGATGTCATGATGGAAGACGGGCTCTTGGGGGGAGGGGCCTACCTGCACGGGCATCATGGCGACCTGCTGGCTGAAGGCCTCGGCCTGCGGGGTGCTGGAGCCACTGGCGTCTGCGCTCACGGCAGCCTGGCCCGGGACCTCCTTAGGCGGCTCCGCGTTACGTACTGCCTCCCACCCTGCCGGAAACAAAACACTTTGACTGCCCCGCAGCGCAGAGCTTTAACACGGAGACGGCCGGAGCACTTCTTCAACATGGCATAGTTGCGTTCTTTAACACGGTACATGGAAAAGAAGCCTCTTATTTTTTCCTGTCAATGTTTCACAGCGGTAAATGTTACACACATTATTGGCCTGATTTACAAAAACCTTTTTGCACATGCAAAACTAATAACACAACCAATGATTGGAGCAAAACAAATACCATGACCAATCATTGGTCATGTTATTGGTTTTGCGCTTGCTGAAAGGTTTTGCACATGCTAAAGGCCTTAGTAAATCAGGCCGTCTTTTATCAGTATACTTTAAAACATTACCCAATGAGAAACACCCTGGAATTAAAACTCACTGGTTATCAACACACATGTATGAGGGAAAAAAATGTCTACTCTGAAAAATTACTAACCATGATTAAATGACATCACCCAAAATTAAGATAATCTTTTTATATTTCTGAAACGTTTTTGAAAAAAACAAAAAAAGAGTTGTTTTTGTCAAGTTTTTGTCAATACGTGACAACAGTCGATAATTCGCCGATAGCAACTTGCGGAAACTGAGAACTGAAGAATATGAAACGTTGGCGTGGGAGCTGGTCTGGTGGCCTCACCGCTGTTGACGGTCTCCTGGTCGATGATACCTCCCTCCGCAAAGTTGTCCAGGTAATCGAGCTTTAGCTTCTCCCAGGGGTTGTAGGTCACCCCCAGGTCCATGTCCCACAGCTGCTTGTACTCCTGGTTCACCCCTTTATTGAGGGCCCAGGCGATCTGGACCGAAGAGACGGCCGTCATACAAACTCATCACGGCTCACGCGGCTAACACTAACACCCTAATGTTTTACCCATTCATAGAGCTGGACTTCTACTGGCCCTGATACAAAGCCTAGTGAATCTGGAGAAGAGGGAAGACACAAGAACACTTTTGTTTTCACTTATACTAGTACTGATAATATTGCTACTACTACTAATACTGCTGCTACTACTCTATTACTACTGCTACTACGACCACCATCATCTTCATCGTCATCTTATCGCTTGATGCACAGGTACTTCTGTAAACAGTCACATGGCTGAAACTATTGACCCTGTTCCTACAGTAGAATGAATCCTCCTCTCATGTAGGCTCTATGAATGTAGTTCAGTGGTAGGGCTGCAGTGTTCCGAGTGCCAGGCTGCGCTACCTTGATGACTCTGGAGACCATTTTGTAGGAGCCGGTGCCAAGTTGTTGGCGGGCGCGGTGGGCTTCCTGCCGGTGGACCATGCAGATGTACGCGCAGCCTCGCGGGGGGATGATCTGCGGGAAGGAGAGAGGACCACGATCAGCGCTTCCACAGTGCAGCGGACGCTCACCTATGCCCACATCCATGGCCACGCCCCCGCCCATACCCACACCCACACCCACAGCCAGGTGAGCTAATGTGCTGGCTCCTGCCTGCTTACTGCAGTAGTCCCACAGACACTAACAGCCTGATTTACTAAGGTCTTTAGCATGTGCAAAACCTTTCAGCACACACAAAACCAATAACATGACCAATGATTGGTC
The DNA here is from genome assembly GCA_029718625.1 of Synaphobranchus kaupii. Taxonomy (NCBI): domain Eukaryota; kingdom Metazoa; phylum Chordata; class Actinopteri; order Anguilliformes; family Synaphobranchidae; genus Synaphobranchus; species Synaphobranchus kaupii. The sequence goes on along the minus strand of CM056381.1, from coordinate 19,392,947 downwards.
ATCATGGTATTTGTTTTGCACCAGTCATTGGTTGTGTTATTAGTTTTGCGTGTGCTAAAAGGTTTTGCACATGCAAAAGGTAGTAAATCAGGCCTTAAAACTATAGTTTCACAACTCGCCAAGGGAAGATAAACCTAGAGTACACTACACTTAGGCTGAAGCCCTCGATTCAAATCCAGCCAGGAGAAGATTGTGGGATCCCTGTGTAAGAGTATCACCCCGTTCCCTTTTCTAAGTTTGATTATTTAGGCCTTTCTGAGTGTGGCTGAAATACCTTCTACAACATAAACAGCAGTAAGGACTCTAGAAAACGCCTTTATTCAATAATGTAATGAGACACTGATGGCCAGGTAAAACTAACATTGATGGATTCGACCTGTCCGAACTCTTCGAACAGGTTGGTGAGGTCTTGCTGGGTAGCCTTCTTCACTTGTCCCACCCAGAGCGTTGTACTGCACACTGCAAAAACACAAAAAAAACGCACACAGGGAAACACTTTAGTCTTAATGTATTTCAAAATCTACATTTATTTCCCCCCCCAATAGTTTCGTGTACTAAGGGGTCGATTTACTATGATCCCAATGGGGTATTAATTTGCATGCGCAGCCAAAGTATTTGCACGTGTTATCGTTACACACTTTGCAGATCAACTAAGAGTCATTATGTAAATTACTCCAGCTTCAAACAGCCATATTTAAATGAGGGATTTTGCATGTTTGGAATGGTTACACTGAAGCACCTTGTAAGAAGACGTTGAAAAGACTGGCAGCAATGTTGCCAGTGAAAAACCATTTAATGAATGGAAAAAATGTTTAAATCCCATTATTTTAGCAGATGACATTTCTTTCTAACATTTAACATTTTTTTATGTAAAATGTTTGTAAAAAAATCACTTCATGCAAAAAAAAAAAAAAAAAAAAAAAACTGAAATCTTGTAACAGTCTTTTCACAGTACACTAAAAAAAATAAATAAATAAAATATAATAAAATATTGTTACAGGATTTCAGTTTTTTTGTTAAAAAACCATATGTATCTTTCAATTTTAACACACACAGTCCTCTTTGCACCTTGTTAATTGATTACCTCGGACAATTTTTGGCGGGTGGTAGCAGTTTAACACTTGATTTTGTACATCGACCCCAAAGTTCAGTGAATGTGGCTCCCAAATAAATAATCAGTACATCCAGCAAGGACCTTTCATGTTAATGTTACATGTCACTGAAAAACAAAAGCGAATAAAAGCATTAAGTGTGAGAGACTCACCGCTCAGCGTTTTGGAGCGGATGAGCGGTAGCCCTTTCTTCTGCCGCTCGCTAGAGTACGACTTTCTCCTGTGGTCCCTGGACCGCGAGCGTGACCGCTTCCGGTGCTTGCGTTTCCTGGAGCCCGACCGCGATCTTGACCTCCGCTTCCTAGGCGACCTGCGGCCGTGAAAATTCCGCACTCAATAGGGCTGCAGACGCGAGTCATGATTGGCCCTAGCTTTATCGACAAGAGCTGAGTGTGAGAACCCTACAGGTACAAAATGACCGCCACGACGGTTCTTTAAGGTTCCCAAATCAAACAAATGTCAACTCTGACATTATTGTGTTTTAATTGGTAAATGACCCAAATGTTCTGCCCACCATCTCACAGTGAAGCACACTCTTAGAAAAAAGGTATGAAAAAGTTCCAAAAATGATACAAACTATAGGTTCATTAAATTGTACCCCTTGCTAGCAATGCATAATTAATTTGTACCTTTTTTTGCTAGCAAAAGGTACTTATCAGTACTTAAGTTTTTACCATTATTGTACTTTCAGGGTACATTTTTGGAAATTTGCTCCTTCATGAACAAAACATTTCCACTGTATGTATATTTCTGAGACTGCACTTGACAAAACAGACATAGAGCTCAGGTACTGGGTCTCTGACAAACCGCTGCCCTGTATCCAAATCTCAAAAGTTGTCAAAATTCAGAATGATGAATCAATCTACATGAAACAGAACATGTTTTGCAGTACTCCTTCCAGTACCCATAATTGATCCATATGTTCCTTGTAGATGTGTAAGTCCTCTCAGTGTTAAAAGAGTAGCCTTTTCCTTCGCCACGTACCTTGCTTAGGAAAGGAATTACGTGTCAGTGATGGAGCGCTGAGCATTCCTCATGGATGAGAGGGAACCTGACCGTGAACGCGACCTGGACCATGTTCTGGACAGCGTGTCCAGGACCGCTTTCTGCTCCGGTTCAAAGCTCTCTCCCTCCAACACGTCCTGGTCATCGTATAGATCCATGTCCTGCAGTAATGTCAAACAGATTCACTCACCGATTCACAGAGCACAGGAGTCCTCGCCTCAGTCTTTTACAACAACCCAGAGAATATGTGAATGGCTGAACCAAAGCACTTACCAAACTGACCTCTAGGTGGCAGTGCAGCTGTGATGACAGTTACAATTTGAATTTTGATAAATCTACCTACAGTGAGCACCATAATTCATTGGACAGTGACACTTTTTGTTATTTTGGTTCTGTATTCTTTGAGTTTTGGCACTTTGAGTTTGAAAGGATACAATGACAATGAGGTTGAAGTGCAGATTGTCAGGGGGTTTCTTCTCTTGACTTATTTTTCCATAGAGTTCTATAGGAAAACTTGTCAGGAGAAACAACCCTTAAAGTGATCCATCCATATCTACTGCATATCTGGCAGCAGAGTGATGGTTTGAGGCTCGTTTGATACCTCAGACTCTTGATGACTTACAGCCATTTCGCCAACCATGTATTCCATACTGTTCCAGCATAATTTACAGCTAAATCTAGTCCCACTCCCCAATTCCCATAGAGATCCATTCAAATGCAGAGAAGTTATAGTATCGCTTGTAAGAGTACCAGAAAATAAGATATCAAGAGTCTTTTGATGTTGTTGGGTCACAGACCTCAGGAAGTCATGGCATGCAAAGGATATGCAACCAAATATTAAAAATGATTACTTTATTCTACATTATGTTAAACTATCCAATATTTTTTGATGCCCGAAAATGGGGGGGGGCCTTGTACAAAAGGTTCTATAATTTCTAAACGGTTCATCCGATATAGAGGAAATTGTTTTTGGTCAGGACACTCTTGGAAATGAGATTTTTAATCTCAAGAGGTATCTCCTGAATAAATAAAGGTTAAAAAAAAATTCAAATTAAAAATATCCTCAAATTAAAGCTGACAGTCTGCACTTCAACCTCATTGTCATTGTATCCTTTCAAACTTGTTTAGTTTTGCTTAGTACTTGTTTAGTAATTTAATAATTGTTTTGCCATTCCAGCTCTGTAAAGGTCATATACGTTTACCTGCCATGTTCAACCAAACACCTTCCCTCGGTGCTGAAAAGGAAAGGGGAGTTGTCTTTCCCAAAAATATAAATAATTAATTAAAAACCCCGGACCAAGCAAGCACACTATTTAGACCCTGTCAGAACAGTCATGTTGAAAAGCCTGTCTCAGCAGCCACACACCTGTACCTAACGCAGCCTAAATGAGCTCCAGTGGATCATGTTAATCAACCCCTGGTTCTGGAACGCATAAATGACAAACTTAAAATATGTGAAGCAGTCCAACTGCCCACCAGAGTCCCCTAATTAAAACAGACGTTTGTATGGCAACTCCACCGTGGCACTTCAACTGTTGATCCAGATGCCAGGATATTTAAATCCAAATTCACAGCACACCTGGTGACAGATTCAGGGTAGCCCCTTTTCCAAATTAGCGGTTTGACCATTCATCACTGTCTCCATATGTCTACTCTGTCCGTAGCGCTTGTTATCAGACCTACTCCACTCCTGTCTGGCATTGCCTTGGAAAACAACAAGGACCATGCACCCACTCCAGACACACATTAACCTTTTCAACTATTAATGTTTTTAACCTACATACGCTATTATGTCCATCAGGTAGGTACACAGCACATACTGTATGTATCAGGAAGCAAATTCAGCAATGTTTTTAAAAAGATGTTAAACACACATCCTGATTGGGGTGTAAGTGGCTTGCCTGCTGCTGACGGTCTACAGAATCGTCCATCTTGCTGTTGGACTCCTGGACCTGCTGTTGGCTGGTGCTGAGGGGGTGTGGCCAAATTTTCAGATCCAAACTTGCTCTCCTCGCTCTCCTGGGATGAAGCCTATAAAGTTAATGACTCTAATCAACGGATTTATTGAAAAATATGTAATATTAAAAGAAATGTTGGCAAATAATCACACTTTGGCAAATTTTTGGCAAAAGATAACCTTTACATTATGGGGGGCTTATGAAGGAAATAAGGAATACATATTGCCCTTGTGAGCTAAACAGAACTACATAGTGCTAATTAGACAAATATATACACTACATCATCATATAGTCTCATGTAGCACTGATAAAGGCGTTTTGAATACCCTAATGTCCTAAACATCCAGCAGGCTATCTTCCCAGGTAGCCAGGTAGCTGCAGGCTCTGGGGAGAGTTTGTAGAAGCAGCCAAGGGAGAGGGTTGCATCACTCAGTTTAAGCCGGTTATTTTGTAAATAGTCCTTAGAGGCCCTGATTATTGTGGCAGTTTATTTTTCTTGTTTATCTTTTTGAATTATACAACTTTTGTTTCTCCATTTTTTTTTGTTCAAGTTCACCGCATACCTTATTTACCCTCTCTTCGGCACGGCTGTAAATAAAAGCACCCTATTTTTGGACTCCTGTGCCTTCCCGTCACCTCCCATGGCCGTAAGGACCTGTTACATCGTGACAAGCCCCGTTTTAAATTAAGGAGGACTGTAGAGCTTGTGGACCCCAATCAGCTGTGATCTACAGCCAGGGAGGTACCACGCAGGCCCTGCTTATCCCCAACCCGGCGGACGGCGCTGGCGGGGGGGCATCCGGACTCCGGGCTCCGGACGGTACCTGCTGCTGGGTCTGCTGGCGCTCCAGCAGCTGCTTCTGGAGCTGCTCCAGGTCCTGCTGCCGCAGCTGCTCCGCCAGCCGGTGGAAGATGGAGCTGTCGATGGAGTCGGACACCATGGGCCCGGGCGGGGGAGACAACCGGCTCGAGTCCCCGCGCTTTCCCAACACGCCGAAGCACCAGCTCCGTACTCAGAGCAAACGAACACTCGATTCTTAATGACCATTTGGGCATTTATCCATTTAACAGCTGTGAAAATGACTACGGTTCCTACAGATGTGCTAAAATGTAGCGATGAGTGCTATCTGGTCTTGATTGTAGTGGCAAAACTATAATTAGATAATATTCAAGCTATTATTACACTTCTGCTGATAATTACCACAAGTACTAGTGGTATAACTGAGTGAGCACCAGTGCTGAAATAACTGTTAAAAGTGCTGTTTAAGTCATCAGCGTCCAAAGGAGCTGTGGAAAATGGGACTCTTATTATGACAGTTGGGTTGTAGGTTACAGGTGAGCTAAGGATGCGATTAAGGACTCTCACAGCTGCGGGGAAGGCGCGCTCTTTTTGGCGTCCTGTTTCTGACGCTCAGAATCCTCCCCGGAGTCAAACCGGTCCAGAAGCTTCTGGAAAACACGGCAGAGGACCGGAGTGGGTGACGGGAACGTTGCTGAAGGAGGACTGCCTCTGGTCCAGCGGGTCGAGGGCGGCGGGCGCCGCGGCGGCCGCTGTGAGCTGGGCGGTGAGGGCCTGCAGCTGGACCACCAGGCCGGCATCCAGAGCCTGCAGGAGAGAGGGCTGGGGCTTCTGCTGCTGCTGCTGCAGGTTCTGCACCAACTGCTGGAGCTGCAAAAACACACACATTACAGTCACATTTCTAGTATTCATGTGTTCAAGAGTTCATGTATGAAAAGTATTTGCTTGGGCATATTGTGAATACATACTGTAGAGAACACCTAATACTGACCGATAAAGGCTGGCTAAGTCACTTTCCCAGGTCTATCAGCTCAGAGAATGACCCATGGTACTTCTGACTGTAATGGAGGAATGGCCCATATGCCCTTTGTCCTGTGTCATGTGCTCTGTGGCCTGTGTCCTGTGCTCTGTGTCCTATGCCCTATCCTCTGTGTCCTATGCCCTATCCTCTGTGTCCTATGCCCTATGCTCTGTGTCCTATGGCCTGTGCCCTATGCCCTGTGGCTTGTGCCCTATGCCCTGTTTCCTACGCCCTGTGCCCTATGGCCTGTGCCCTATGCTCTGTGCCCTATGCCCTGTGTCCTATGCCCTGTGGCTTGTGCCCTATGCCCTGTTTTCTATGCCCTGTGCCCTATGCTCTGTGCCCTGTGTCCTATGTCCTATTTCCTGTGCCCACCTGTTGTCCCTGAGGGCTCTGCAGGATCTGTGCCACGGTTGCCATAGTGTCTGTGTTTGTTAGCAGGGAGGCCCAGTCCGGTATGCTCTGTGCAACATTGCCCGGGGTGGAGGGCATCGCTGGAGTTCCTGTACAGAGCGGAAGGTGACAGCAACAGCCAAGCGAAAAAAAAAAAACAGCGCTGGAAATAGGATGCCTGCGGTTTTGAAAGAGAGAAGCAAGTTCCCACCAATCGCTTGCAAAGGCACTTGGGGCAGGGCAATTTATTTAAAATGAAACTGATAGTTCTGTGAGCAATAGCCCACGAATTGGCCTGGGCTGACACATGAGTTAGCAGATATAAGCACACACATACAGTGCCCATTCATCACAGACAACTCTGTTCATTTCACTCCATAGATTTCACGTGTAGGTTTATATGCTGTAGCCATGTGCTGCTTGGCCAGTGTGTATTTAGCAGAAGCAAAGGCGATTTCATTTCAGGTCCTTTTATTCATTTGAGGTTTCAGTATCAGTGTAACCTCAAATGAATAAAAGGACCTGAAATGAAATCGCCTTTGCTTCTGCTAAATACACACTGGCCAAGCAGCACATGGCTACAGCATATAAACCTACACGTGAAATCTATGGAGTGAAATGAACAGAGTTGTCTGTGATGAATGGGCACTGTATGTGTGTGCTTATATCTGCTAACTCATGTGTCAGCCCAGGCCAATTCGTGGGTTATTGCTCACAGAACTATCAGTTTCATTTTAAATAAATTGCCCTGCCCCAAGTGCCTTTGCAAGATGAGCAGTTCCTGAGGTCCAACTGCACTGCATAGATTTCCACCAATTCCATATTTTCAGCATTGATAAATAAATAAAAAATCTATGTGCAAAAGGGCCACTTTTCATGAGGAAAAAAAAAACGTTTCATCATTATATTAGAAAGGTTTTACCACAATCCAAAGACATGCAGGTTAGGCTAATTGGGGGAGGCGTTAACAGTGCATTGCTGTAAAAGAGCAAGTGTGCTCAGTCAACCTACCCTGTATAAATAAAGGTCAATAATACTTGCATGGTGTTTTGGATAAACTGTAATAGTCACACAAAAAAATAAAACATTAATAGCACACAAAGAACAGTACAAGCTTTCCATTCATATAACTAAGCCTGGCTAGTTGAACCACAAATCAAAGCTTTGTCAATGGCTATGGCTAACTGTAAACTACGCAAAGGAACAATCCAATCTGTCCACAAACACCAATGGTTCCTTTGAGCCAACTGAACAGGATGCTACCCGTATGTAGCATGCAGTATGCAGTATGTAATGAAGCAGAGAGAGATTAGCTTGACGCTGTAAATGCTGTGCTGTGACTTCAGCACTGGCAGGTTTACCTGGAGTGGCATTGTTGACGGGGAGCCCTGTGCTGGTGGCTGGGACAGCAGTTAGGCTGGGAGGAGGCGGTCCTGCAGCCATGTCCAACAGAGGCTGAACAATGTCGCTCTTAAACACACTGTTTTTCTGCCACAGGTTCAGCACCCTCACAATCTTACTCTGTAACAGACACATGTACACAGACACACACATACACACACAGGCAAACGCACACACATGGACCATTGTTAGCCTCGCATTCAGTAAAGCTGGTACAGACATCACAGTGGTTTAGATAGAGGGTGATTACAACCACCGCAGCAGTTTAGCATTTCCCCTTCAGGCTGATAATGAGGTTAACTGTTCACTGATCTGAGTAGCCCTCACATTTCCTCACATAATTCAGTGAACTCTTAAGTTCACCTCACTGGTGTTTGTGAGGCATGTTTTCCTTCCACGAATCAACAAAGTGTCAACTGGCAAAAAAAGTGAATTTAGCTTGAAAAAGCCACCAGTCTTTAACATATTCCCACAACAGACGTCAGTCTTTGAAATTCACAGGGGCAGAAATTTCAAAACGAAAATACCTATAATTAATACACAAACAGCCAGAAATATACTAATTTAAAACAACAGCGGACCAAAAGATCATCAAGGGCATCCATTCTGCCCCGCAGTCTGGGGTGTACCTTGTCATCAGACGGGCAACGGTACAGGTTCTGGAACGTTCCGATGATGTTCTTGCTGAAGCATGGGCCGAACATATCCTTCTCCTGACTGAACTGGTGCCTGGACTGTCGCAGGATGGAGTCGATGACGTACAACCCCGGCACCTTGTACTCTGGCTTACACTGCGAGAGACGAGGAGACGAATAAGATGAGGAATCTTTCTCCGATTCAGGGAATTCTGTTGTACCAAATTTGTTTTGTTTGCCTTTTTGTAAAAATAAATTTGGCACACAACGTGGGGCTGAGCATCCAGTTCTAACCCCAGTTTGGAACGGCCAATCGTCTGCAACCGCAGCCGCGTTCATGCTGTGAACCTCACTGCCAATTCAGGAGAGTGTAGACATCCACGGTTCTCCTCTGAAACATGTGGTGTCGCCGCTGCTTCTTCAGCAGATTACAGCTAAGCTCACACAGAGTGGAGTGGGAGGAAGACCCTTCACATGCAGTCCATGGGCACCCGATCAACCATCGCGAAGAACGTGGATCCCTAAGCGACTGAGCACGGCCATACCTTGAATATTAAAGTTTCATGTAGTATGTTAAGTTTATAGTTCCAGCTCAACCATTTTGATTAGCCGTAGTTTATCTGGTTTTATATAATAATAATTATAAAGCAAAACCTGTGATGAAACAATAAAGTGAACAATGACTACATTAACTTAGGACTTTTGTCAGGGTGACCAAACCTGGTCCTGGAGGGCGACAGGGTCTGTTGGTGTTTACTTTCAACACAAAATCAGCAGCCACTTTAGACTCAAGTAACCAGTTGAGGTTAACCATGTAATCAACTGCCGTAATTCATTATGTAAGTGCTGAATAGCAACGATTTCCCAGCATACCCTGTGGCTCACCAGGACAAGGGAAGCCCCTGCCGTAGTGCTTCTACAGCACACTTCACGTGAAATTATCTCTACTGTCAGTGAAACATTCAGGCTTGCTATTTGTTATACTGACTGAAAGAGATGTTGAAACAATGCGAGTGATACTGAGGTTTGGACCACTGATACTCACGTTCTGAACAAACTTCTCCACGCTCTGCACAACATGTTTGTAGAACTGAAAGAAAAGACGACAAAAAACATAATGAAAAACCAGAAAAAATTAAATCACAATCCTTCAGTGGGGAGACCAAGGTGGAGGGTGAGATATGTTCCTTCTGTCCTATACGGAATAATAAGAGAACCTGACAAACAGACAGTTTGAGGCTTTCCAAAACTGGGGCTGTAGAGAACGTACAACGCAAGAGAGACTCCATGTACAAGAAGCTGATACTGCAAGTTCTGCGACTGCATATCACTCAAGAACAGTAATAAATCCAAATATTTTAGTATTTTTAGATATTTTTGACACAATAAGTGTCTTCTTGGATGACAAAAACATGTTGCAATGAAAATATTTTCAAAAATATTATTGATTGAATTTTTATTAGATGGCCCTTGTAGTGTAGTTTTCAGCATAGCAGAATATATGGTACTTGAGGTTAAGACCAGAGACTCGCATCACGTCCCCTCCCTACAGTGAAAAAAAAAAAAGCTGGATTTAGGAGGATAGGATATGCAAAAATTGTCATTTAGAGAACAATAAGACTGTCGATTGACAAGAACTGATGCTGAATTATACATTTTTCTACAAAATGATTTTGGGCAGGTCAGCGAGTGCGTACCAGCAAACATTCCCTTTGCAGTATCCCCGGGAGACATAAAAGTAATTTACTCTGGAAACAATTAAGCTACTTGTTATGTCTTCATTTGACCCTGAGGGGAAAGCAGCTAATTTATTCCCGTTTCCAAGGACTGTTCCGGAATCTGCTGTGTCAGAATAGGAAAGGGCGATAATGGCATTGGATTGTTAGCTGTGTGGGGAATGTGCTTTTGTGCTGTCTAAAATGAATTCAGCTAAGCCTGAAGGAGCTGTCAATTTATTAATCTTCCCAAAACCTGCAATATCAACAGTGGCTTTGACTTGCACAATATGGTAGCATTCCTTTGGCTTCACGTTCATATCAATAAATTAACAAATAATAAAAAAGCAAACAAAGAGGCAAAACATCTGCTAGCATCCTTTGGCTTCACGCTGATATCAATAAATTAACAAATAATAAAAAAGTAAACGAGTTTTACACATCTGTGCAAACGTGGCTATTTGATGATAAACCTGAAATACAGTATCATGAAGCCCAGCTAATGTGGGGTTTATTTCAGGATGGCAAGGGTTTACTGTTTAATGTGCGCCAACCGATATATTCAAGACATTTTTTATTTTAATTAATTAGTCAAGAGTTCATGTGGTTTATTAATATTTACTTAATATGTATAATTTTTACATTTTATTTTTCTCAGTGTGAGCCCCCACCCACGTTTTTGACACCAAACTGGTTTTGAGTGCAGTGATTTAGGGCCTTATTTACAAAGGCCTTTAGCATGTGCAAAACCTTTTAGCACAGGCAAAACCAATAACATGACCAATGATTGGTCATGGTATTTATTTTGCAAAATTTGTTGTCGCTAAAGGTCTTAGTAAATCAGGCACTTTCTGGCTATTAACCGGACGTTATGACATCCTGCGGTCAAATGTGTCAGCGCAGATGGGCAGAGGACAGCCCCGAACTGAGCGCGTGCAGAGCAGAACCGTGAAATGGAGACCAAGCGTTTCCTTTTTTGTCCTTGCCTTTGCATGGGTTGCTACGGAGACGCAGCTTATGGAATTCAAATGAGAGCAGGGGTGACCCGAGGACACGGCGCAAGCTTGTTGAGAATGCCAATCAACGTGGCGAGGTCTGATTGTAATAAATACACAAAAGTACTGTACATGACATTTGAACATAAAAGTTTGTGTTTCCAAATCATGTCCCCTAACATTACAACTAACTGCCATAATAATAATTATAATAATATCAGTGATTCCCCAACCTGGCCTTAAGTACCAGGAGGAGCTCTTTCCTTAAATATCTTAACACAAGAGATAATAATAAACATCTTCTGGCTTATTTACAATACTATGGCAAAAACAACTACAACTAAGCAGCATGTCATTTCAAGAGACTTTTTTAAAACATAATTTCTTCACACCCCCCCCCCCTGCCCCATTTCCTCTTTTAACCACATTTGGCGAGCACAACTGTATTTGTATGCCTGCAGTAACTTGCTGCAGGCAAACTACACTCGCTTTATTCCTACTGACTTGCATGTAGGGAGGGGGGTGGGGTACCCTTCCAACTAAAACCCTTCCTCTGCAGTAGTGGCAAAGTCATTTGACCTTATTTTCTTATTTTGGACTATGGCGCACATCACTGCATCACTGCACAAGAGGCTAATGCTTTAGCTGTACGTGCGGCTCAACACTGTGACCAAACCGAAAAATTACATTTTGAAGATGCATAATCGCCTATAACATAAGCCTGGTCCGCGGTCCGGTAATGTAATACACAGCTTCTGACAACTGCAGACCAAAAGAGGCCTCAGGGAATGCAATGAGATTTTAAAAAGCCAGTGACTACTTTCTATATCCACTGTGCATACACCAACCTGGTTAATTTATTGATATTAGCATGAAGCCAAATGAGGCTAGCAGATGTTTTGGCGTTCAAGTCATGGCCACTGTTGACATTACAGGCTTTGGGAATTAAGATGGATAAAATAACAGCTCCCTCAGTAGTTCATCATCATCATCTTTTCATTTTAAAGTACTAAAACAATCTAGGTTCAGAAAGCTACAAATATTATATAAACACACACACACGCACACTGACACACACACACACACACACACACACACACACACACACACACACACACACACACACACACACACACAATCTTCTCACTTCCATCTCTACATGACCCTCTGACAGGGTGAATTCACTTTGTACAACAGCTTGGCAGCTCCCTGTAGAATGCTTGTGTTCCAGATCCCTCTATCCATCAATCCCTTTGACAGACAGGAACCCCAGAGGCATCTCGGCTGTCAGCCAATGGGAAACCGTTGCCATGTGCTATCCGGGCAGCAACGTGGTACAAAAATGGTCACTGGGTATATGGATAAATCCCACGCAAGGCTCTTTTTCACTCTTTCTGGAAAAAGTTTATAAATGAGCAACATGTCATATACTAAGCTTTGTAATCCTACAACAAACGGCATGCAATGTGCTGCAAAGCACATTGGTACATCTCCTAAATACAAGTATTCTCTAAGTTCAGTAATAAGGCTGACTGTGTCTGTATTTTCCACCAGCAGAGGGAGCCCTGAGGCCTTGAGGGACCTGGGTTGCGTTCAGTCGGTGTAGCGCGGCATAATTTCCCACCCAATAAGCTGTTCGTTTACACCCACAGGGGCATCTCAGTGGCTGATTCAAAGCAACAGATGTCACAAGACAGAAAGAAATGTACTTTACTACTTGAATTCTAATTCCACAAAAAAACACGTCATTTATTTAAAACAACTAATGTTAGAGCATAATCTGCCTTTTTCCACTGAAATGTTTGGATTAAATATTTATATGTATGAAAGGGGACTAAAGAACAGAGAATTCTATTTAATGCCACAAATTTGCAGGGCCCGTTTTACACACGACTACTCTAACTTGGTGTACAAATCTACTGCATGCAACACATGCAACAACACCTTTTCTGCAGATGGATATTGGCCTGGAGGGTTACAGTCCTCATAAATATACTCCACATTTATAAACATCACGCATCACAAAATACAGGAAATAAACTCAATTTAAATTAGGGATACAAACCATGTTGAATAATGAATAAGGTATGTTGTTCATGTCTTGCGAGGCAATCAAGCTTTCACTTGTTTTGCACCTGACATTCAATGTGATAAATCATTACATTTTTACATTACAATCATTTGGCAGACGCTTTTATCCAAAGCGACGTACAATAAAATCATAACCTTACAAGTGCAGACGGTGCATATTGTGCAATTCGGAGAGCGTTTCAGAAATCAACTCATTATTATCATCAGACTTATTCTTAAAAGGTTTGTATTGGCACACAAACTGTCCATGCAACACTGGAACGGATCTCCACTGATGAAATCAGTTTATTGACTTCCCTCGTGTATTGTCCCGCATCATATAAAGTTAATTTCAATGTAAATATTTGTAGAAAAAGAAAAGCTGGACTCGCTCTAGTTGTTAAGGGACTCTTTGGAAATAGTGGGCATCTTTTCCTGATGGATACTGCACAAATTTACTGATCTTTACACTACATGTATTGACCATTAAATTATTCGCTGAGCCTACTACATTGGCTGAAGCACACAATATACAGATTAGTGAATCATGTCAGTATCTGTACATAAAATACAGATTAATAAATTTGCAAGCTTTGCAATTATGACCTAGAAAAATGGGACCAGAGGTTTTTATACGCTTGCTGTAGCTAACCAGCTCTATATATGACTCCTTCTGAACTGAAATGCCTCACACAGTCAGATTCTGTGCTTTGCTGCAATAGGAGCTAGCGGTGGATACTGTTAGCGCTCATGCAGCTCAGTCAGTCGCTACACTGAATCCCGATGAACCCCGCTAAGTCTTAAAGTCATGCTGCTACACTGCCGTAATGTCACGGCAAACTCGGGGTGCCACGTGCTAACCAGGGAGCTTCCGACTCTCACCGGGAGATGCGAAGATGAACCCTGTGAGACCGTTTCTGAAAAATGCTACTGGGTAAGTCCGGGTCAATTCAACGCACTTTTTGGGTTGCATCATCACAGATTTAAATGAGATTTGGCATGCTGATTTGGTCTTAGAAGAAACCCCCGGAACAGCAATTACACTTGTCTCGTATAGTAAATCTGGGAGATATGGGCTAACGAAGTTTGGACTAATTAGCGTGACTCCATGACTTTGACTTGCCAGTACTACATTACTATAGGTCATAGAGAAATGTTTCTTATTGCAGCTTCCACGCGACTGACAAAAACACATCACATGATAACACGTGGAAGCTGTACGACCTTGCTGCCGATTGGCTGTCTTATCAACACCCAATAGATATCGGCGGTGTTGATTTTTTCCTGGAAGCATTTCGCGCAGCCTCTGAAGTTTGGATGTTTACTACCACATCAGGTATAATTAAAGAAAAAAAAGACAAAAAGAAAGACGATGCACATGGTGGTGATGATCGCCATCGCACTCGATAATTATCGTTGCGGTATATCACCCAGCCCGATTTGAGATTGTTTTTGCTTGGAGGAACATAACAATGGACACTGCTTCTTTGCAAGTCAACTAAGACTAAAATACAGAAAACCAAAACACAGTTACAGATCATCAAAATATGTAACTTGGAAAATTTGACATGGAAGAAGAGCGTGTCTCTGCACGACATTGTGTATCTTGGTCCAGTTGCCGTGACCGGTTCAACCACCACTAGGACATCTTGGTGGTCCATCACAAGTGTATCAATTATTGGTGGCTGGGCTGTCTAGAAGAGACAATGCCCAGCACTGGAGAACTAAGATTAAACTTTCTGCATCCTCATCAACCATCTCCATCATACATGTTCCCACACCGCCCTAATACACTTCTGATTATATCTCAGCAATGACTCAAAAACCCAAGACAAAATTTTCTGGAGGTGTTGACGACTTTATAAGCTAACTTTGCTTAAAATTTGATCCATTTTGAAATATGTTTTTTTGCAGATTAACTTTCAAAATTATAAACACTAATAACTCAGCCACCTTTAATTATGGGGTGAATGTAGTATATATGTAAGATAGAGCTGGAAAAGCCATTTTAATTATATAAGAACCATTTCTCTATTACCTATAGCAGGGGTGGGCAACGTTATCTGAAAAGGGCCGGTGCTTGTTTTACCCTAGCACGAAGACATCTGATTCTACTTATCAAGGTCTTGATTGAAGACCAAGGTTGTGTCCGAATCAGCACCCTTCCATACTATTAGGTAGGCCTGTTGAGTAGACAGGGCGAAAAAGTTGTTAAGTAGGCGAACATTTCTCTAAATATAGTATACTTGAAACCACTTCTCAAGAAGTACACAAACATTTTGGTTGCATAAACATGATGTGAAGCTTGGTTTTAAAAATGCAGCTTCGCTGACGTTTTCTTTCAAATACAACAAAAACAACACGTGACATGGCTGCGCAAGGGTGGGGCGCAGGGTTGCCAGATCTTGTAAGACCTTCCGGCCAAATGGCAAGTCAAAACTAACCCAAAATTTTTAACCGAAACCAACGTGTTTTAAATAGAAATAATCATATTTTTACATTATAAAATAAGTGTGTGCTTTGCGACTTTTCATTTTTACCTGTGACTGCGCGAGCTACACAGTACATATTAAACAGCACACTTCTGTCAGTGCACTGTATGCAGGAGATAGGGCACAGTAGATAGGGCTCTGATTCGGACACAGCCCAAGGCCGTGACTGAATACGATCCATGTTACCTGTCCACTGTCCACTCAGACCCCTGTCTACTATGTGCCCCGTCCCCTCACTTTGCAAGCAGTGTGCGAAAGAAATCCCACAAACCTCTTTCCAAACTAGTGAGGAAGTAGTTTGTAATATATATATATATATATATATATATATATGTATATATTTTATTGAAAACATCAATCAGTTTACACATGATGATGGTTACAAAGTGCTGATTATGAATAAAGATTATTATTATATATAATTAACAAAAATAAAAAGAGTAGTTCGTAATATGACCCGCTCTTGTACCATAGATATGCATATACGCTCTACGTCTTTTACGTTTTTACTTCCGGGTTACTGACTGAAATTGTCGGACAAGCACACAGTTCTGTGGATGAGTGTGCTCCTGAATTCCCTCAACAAAACCCCGGAAATAAGAGTTTCATCCAGGTATTTTAAGTGCCCCCATTGTGAGAAAAAGTCGCCCACTCAAAAGCTTTTTGACAAAGTGGGCTCAAATATGCGCCCTCAAAAGGGTGTAGGGATCGTATTCGGTCACGGCCTATGATTAGTTAATTAGTTGAATCAGGTGTCTTAATGCTGGGCTAAATAAAAAACCTGCACCCACACTGGCCCTTTCCGGATAAGATTCCCCACCCCTGACCTATAGTCATGTAGACATGGCGAGTCGCACTAACTAGCCCAAACTTCATTAGCCCTTCGTATCTCCCAGATTAATGATCTGGGACAAGTGTAATTTGGTTCCAGTGGTTCCTTATAAAATCAAATGAGCATGCCAAATCTCATTAATATCTGTAATGGTCCAAAAATGTGTTGAATTGACCCAGATTTACCCTACTAACAAATGACCTTTTTTCAGAAATTTTGTTTTATATCTCAAAAATTTATCTCACAAAGAGCTTACAAAGCTCCCTATGTTTGACAAGACAATGTTCACTGTATATATACCATGCAAATATCTTAATAATAACATGTAACGGAAATATCTTAATAATAGTACCCTGTATTTTAGGGAAACTGTCAGTAACTGTGCAAGACCAATAATTCTGGTAATTCCCTTGCACTTTGCTTGCATTTTGGATCAAACTGCTGATGTAATGATAAAAGTGAAGAGAAAAGCCTGGTATCGATTATTCTATTAAGAGTTACTCTATCAAATATTTTCCAAATAAACTATAAAAAAAATTCAGTCTTTTGAAATGAGACAGAACAATTTACTGACACGATAAATGTTTGGATCTGAAGAATCTGAACCATACTCTAAACTACCATAAACTGCCATTTCAGTATCAAAAACCATTTCCTTGATTGGTTTTCATTATGAAGTAAATTATATTTGACACCAACCCACCCCAAAACATTAGCACAAATAATTATGTTCAGAGAAAGGAACCAATTTATCTGGAACAGCACTATCCAATCATTATTAGTTGTATTTCAAAGGCACAGCCATCTGCTCTTTTCTCTGATCTTTTACTATTTACGTGACAGTCACTTAGCAAATGCTCTCATCTAGAGCGACTTACAGAATGGAGAACATTAGTCTTAGTCTCAGGAATACAAAAGTGTGATGTCATTAATAAGGCATTATAACTAATAAGTGTAAAGTCACTAAAAAAACAAAAACAATTTGTACTGTAAACAACAGTAAGCACCACTACACAGCGATACCTATCGATTGGGTGTTGACATGACGGCCAATAAGTAGCAAGGCCATGCAGCTTCCATGTGATCTACAAAAACACGTCACATGATCCATCCATGCCCCAATCATTTGGCCAAAGCCATCAGCAGCGCTACTTTACTGATGAAAGCTTTGGGGAAATGACTTAGGATCTGAAAATAGAGCAATTAATTGCCACTGATGCAACATGTTACAAACTGGCACAGCTGATGAATTAAAGCAGCTGATTACACAGTTCCACACAAAGAGTCTTGGGTCTAAATTGGTTGCTGATTTTAACACGAAAACAAAAACCAGCAGACCCTGCGGGTCCCGGGAGCAGGCTGGGAGGGATCCACTGGTACTTGTACCACTGGTACGGGCTCTTATGATATATTTGTCCAATTAAAATCAATGGAAGATTGTGCCTTTTGTAGGTAAACAACAGACAGAATATACCAGGTGTGCAACACACAACACCAAAGATTGCCAAAGACGATTCCAAGCCTACATCTCGCTTGGAATTTTCTTTGGACTGCTTTTAAAAAAAGAGCTGTCCTAAATATGTCTTACAATGACCGTCTTGTAATTTTCACTAAATAACATCTGCTACACAAACAAATTTACTGGGATGACTTAAAGTTAACATCATGGTGAAACTCATAGTTTGGGCCATGAGGTTTTACGTTTTTTATTTTTTCTTGCCTGCATTTTCATCCTCTACCCAGTGCTTTTGACTCTGCAGTTCGGCAGCCATTACATGGGGGAGAATACTATTATCACAGGCGACAGATGCAGTCTACCGGCACCCCATGAACCAGAATAGCCACAACTCCCTGAATCAAATCCTGCCTGGAGAACCTTATACCCCATTTACACCTGGTCGTTTACACATGCGCCTTGAGTATCCGTATTATATCCGGATAGGGACTATCCACGAAGAAATGTAGGGCTAAATGCGCCCAAGACACATTAGGAACTGATTCAAATCCAATCGCCTAAACCACTTCAGGAGGTGGTCTGAGACGCATTCAGGACAGATGTTATACAAGCGCAAATTCACTGCCTTCTTCATGCAAGACACGTATGACAACCAAAACCCCTCCCAAACTAGAACGTCACGAGACGTAGCCGTCCCCCAAAGAGGAAACGCATGTAGCTTTACAATCACAGCAAACTGCATTAAACCATCTCATCAGCCGTCTTCTGTTGCACATCGTCTGCCGAATATGGCATCTTCCCTTAACTTTAGGAAGCTGAAAAATGGCATACGAACTTGTTATTTCGGAAGAGGCTACCATCTTTACTCTCAGAGGTGAAAGTGGAACAAAACAGGAAGCGGGTTGTCAGGGTTTTGCACTGTACTTGTGAAATGGCAATCGGAAATCCAGCTAACTGGAGATGCATCTGACTACCAAGTGTAATTGTGGTTACATCTTATCTGGATACAATCTAGACACAAGTCACACAAAACGACCAGGTGCAAATGGGGCCATAGAGTCAATTATACGCCCTTCTGAACTGCTGGCAACATTTCAAACAGACAGGGTGAGAATTATGTAACCGACTGGGGGGCATGTCCACGCACTAGAACCTAGAGAACCTAAAAGAAATTTGCCAACAATTTTTTACTGTTTGTAGATGATAAACAAAACACACACAGAGCACAATGCACACGATTGGCTGCTTGTCATTGATGTACTGAATAACAGTTTGTCTTCATATCCATGTTATCAAGCTTGTTACGAAACTGTAATCTAGGACAGTTAGCTATACAGTACTTGGAGCCTGATCCATTTTTTAACACAGGCACAAGCACGCACTTGAGTGAATTTTAGAACTATATCATTTCTGTTTTCCAAGAAGACCTGGGTCAAATTATTTGAAATGTTTTAGAAGACAAAAATATTTCCGCATCACTCATATTTCAGCCCTGATGTAACAATATGGTTCTATGGTGCGATAATATTTCATACACATAATAAATTAGCACATTTGTTCAGGTCCAGACATAAACTGTAGTTCTAGATATCCTCCATCTAGGGACTTCATTTCCCAACAGCACTTCTGCAAAGCTATGTTGCCTACTACATGCTCCAACCGTAGTTTCATTTTGACGTATATCTCTACCGATTTTTCAGCCACAAAGATAGACTTAATTAGTTGCGCCTTGATCTGTTAAATAAGGTTAATGTTGTTTTTGGGTGGAATTACCCTTTAAAGGCTACAGTACACTGAATGGCCAGTGCAAACTTTTCTTTCCCAAGGGGCCCTCATAACGGGTAACTTGGGAAATAAAGATTTTTTCCTAAAACGACCTGGTCCAAACTGCCGTCTCCCCATGTATCTACATCTTTCAAATGATTTTGGGATCCGCGTCTAAGGCGGCTACACATTCTACCATTTTAAAAGGTAATGTACCTGTCTATTGCTGCTTTGACAATGACCTTTCTCACAAACCACAGTAGTTCACCCTCCATCAATGTCTAGCATCTTTCATTCTCTTCAGGGATACGCCTGAAGAGAATGAAAATTCAAAAAATGGTAATTAATGCCACACACATTCAGTTTCATCATAAGATGTTAGAAACAAGTTGACAGCAGCTCATGACAAAAAACCAGCACCAATACAGCAGTTTACAAATATATCTTGGCTTCTCTGAACAAAAGGGCTAATATGTGGCAAGCACACATTGAAGACATTTGAAATGGATACTGACATCTCAGTTTAACCATGCAAACTACAAATCTTCCTACAACAAACCTGCACACATTAGTCCACGTCTTTAGGTCCCTAGAATCATTTCAGAAACAACAGAACCAACCCTTTTCCCTCAAACCCTGGCCGCTAATTGGCCTAAATCTAGCGTGGGAGTGCAAAACGAGGGCCAAACAGTTTCAGGATACTGTGCCAACTTCTTCTTTTAATTATTGAATTATGGCAATCATAACTTGTTCTGACACATTTTAAGCATCAACTACAGCAGCAGGGTTTACCGTGGTCCAATGTGGGACTCAATCAGCACTGGTACACATTTTCTAGTCATATTTTCCCTCTGTGGTGTACTACACACAGGCCCATGAGGACCAGGGACTGAAGACAACTGAGTAACCTGTACATCAGGGTTTGGGCTCATTTCTTTTCAATTAAATTAATTCAAGAAATTATAGTAAATTAAATTAATTAATTGGAAAATCGCCATTGAACATTTTTCAATTCATGGTCTGAATTGAATTGGATTTCCTGAGCGGACTGAAATGGAATTGACCCAAACACTGGTAGAGACATGGAGAGTGGCTAGGGAGCACTAGTGAACCTGCAGAGGTAAAAATGGAGCCCTGGCAACCTAAAGTCAACCTCAGTCCAAGGAGTGCTTTATAAGCAATAGCTAGCTTTTGTGGCCCCTAAGTAAACCATCTAATGGACACAAGAAAGGAAGATTAGTAAGCTTCCATTAGACTGCAGTTTTCATTATACTGTTGGTTTACTTTAGGCAAACTATGTCCAAAAGCTGCTCTAAATACTATCACCATGACTTAACATGCTCCTTGAATTATTTCCATTTACCACCAAGGGGCCAAGACTAGGGCCGTGTCCAATCAGCACTCTTCCACACTATTAAGTAGCCTTGGTGAGTAGATAGGATGAGAAAGTCGTTGAGTAGGCGAAAGTTTTTCAAATTGCAGTATACTTGAAACACCCGGATGACACACTTTCTTCCGGGGTTTCGCTGAGTATATTCGCACACTTTTCAAGAAGTACACAAACATTTTGGTCGCATAAATATGACGTCAGCTTCGTTTGAAAAAAAGGGGCGCAGCTTCGCTGACATTTTCCTTCACATACAACAAAATGTGACAAGCATGTGACATGGCCGCGCAAGGGTGGGATGTCTTATGACACCTCCACAGTACGGTTGGAAAATAGTACAGCAGATATTTTTGGCGTACTGCTAAACAGTGTACATTAAACAGCACACTTCTGCCACTGCCAGTGCACTGTATGCAGGAGACAGGGCGCAGTAGATAGGGCTAAGATTTAAACACAGCCTGGGCTTCTTTTTTGAAGCTCACTTCCTGGTCTTGGCGAGAGACGATGTTCTCTTACGCCAGTGTGGTTCGTTCCAGTATAAGTCTTTCAGTGACCGGCTTCATTAAAAGTCAATGGTACCAATGCGGTCAAAATCAATGATCCCACAAGAACATGAAGTCGCACTAGTTGTTTTTTCCTTCATCTAATGTCTCCCCATGTGCCAATTTGTTAAGCAATTGTGTAACTGGAACCATATTTTAATATCTTGTGGACCATTCACGGACAGGTTGCATCACTGCCTAGCAAGCAGGGCATGAAGTTAACTTTTTCACCCACTGGACAGAGTGGCTTGTCGATTAAAAAAATCACCAGCCAATTACACCATTTTCAATGCAGACTCTACGCTACAAGAATGCAACAATTATATCAAATAATATTACGGTAAAAGTGCTATACTTCGCCTATCACTTATAACTAGGGCTGGGCGATAATACGATCACAGTAATTATCACAATACGATTTTCCACGATAACAATAATAAACTTTTTGAGTTATCTTCCATACAGTCATTATTTTCGGTTCAGTTATGTCTGTTTACAACAGAGACAACCACAGTGAAAGAAAAACACCGGGACCTTATCATGTACAATAAAACACGCTTTGTAAAGTGGTTCTTGGCACATTAACAGATGCTTACATGCATTAATAGTGCTAGAAGGCTAAGGTAGTCAGGAGCCACCTGCGTGGCCACAGACTGCCGCTACCCTTTCAACCTTTCCACACTGATGTCTTTTTTGACACCGCAAGAAGCTTGCTTTGAACTTGCAGTTTGCTCTATGTCTCCTATCCCTTTTCTAGGGCAATAGCTTCGGTTTCTCTGTAATTGACACATTGGCTACGTTCTTTATGACAACAACTTAGTTTGTTCCATTTTCATTTTTGAGAATGCAAGATTATCATTTTTTGCTAGCAGTAGTAGACAGGCTATTATCATGCTGCTTATGTACATTTATTTATCCCGGCGCAAGAGTACATGCTAGTTAAACGGCGTGAGCGTTAGGCGTTATAATGAACCTACCGCCGGGTGTAAGATAGCAAAGACACTTGCGTTTTGGGTTAGCGCCGCTTTGCGCCGGGTGTAAGATAGGGCCCATGGTCTTTTACAGAAACGCCCTGTTAACACCCCACCTACAATTTCCTCGATATGTGTCAGACTGAGTTCACTGGGAGGCTACAGAATCAAACAAAAGCAAAAAAAAAGAGGATCTAGCTGAGCAGGGGAGTGCTTGCATACATTAAGTGGTAGAAAATATGACTGTTTGTTCTCAGTGCCTCAAGCGAGAAACAAGCAACCAGACTGAGCGCAAATAAAAAGTTTACCTAAAGCCCGGGGCATGTTGTCACACTAACCCTCTGACGTTTAATTTGTGTTTACTCTTTTTGAGCGCAGAATTAGCGAGCGAATGACCTGGAAAATTCCATAGCATTCAGACACGGAGAACTGTGCTCTTTACAACGGGCTAAAAATGACATGCTCTCCTAAACAGATCACCGACAATTATTTAATTCTAAACGAGAACCCTGGTCTTCAAACGCATTCGCTGGTGGGACATGTCTTTAAAACACTGGCGGCCATGGGCTGTTAGGGCAGCCTACTAGAGCATTTCAAGCAGGTTACCTTGATCCTGCCAGCCCTATCTCAGAATGCTAAACCAACATAAATGTGTTCCCATCGGTCTTGTGGTCTAACTGAATTCTGCTACCACGTTTGAACCCCTGAGAGTGGTGAAATACATGACATTAAACGAGTCAGGCGATTCTCTGCACAACTTAAGCAGAGCATGTTACTAAGGCTCAGTAGGCAGGATTTCCCTATTTAGGGGTGAATTTATTTTTATTTGAAAGTCAATGAGAGTAAGAAAAGACAAACAGCTTGAACCAAACACTATATAGGCTTGTGTGTGCAAAAACATTCAAAGGACTAAAATGCATAAGAGGAGGCATGGGGTGCTGAAGTTTGTCAAGACTCCAGGGTCCCCAGTCGTACCAGCAAAAGGCCGGAGGGTACAGCCCAACACTTATACATCCGTTTCATATAATCAAGATCTTGGTTGAAGACCATGATTAGTTGAATCAGGCATTTTAGTGCTTGCCTAGAACAAAGGCCTGCACCTACACTGGCCCTTTACAGATAGAATTGGGGAGCTCTATACTGACAAATCTGATCAGACTTAACATGGCTTCAAATTACCTGTTCGGTATTCTGTGACCACGGAAATATGTCAGAAAATCATATTGTATAGTTCCTTGAATTATTTTCCGTGTTAACGTTTTGGGCAGTTTTTACATGCGTGTTGGTATGTGGCAAAGACTGATGTTTCTTTGGGGCTTCGGAAAGCCCCAGAAACTCTGTGCAACTCAATTAACTTTGCATTTATATGCTTTGACAAAATAAATGTATTGCATTATCTCTGTACATAAACCAGCAGTACTGGCTCACATCCATCAGTCAATCTATGAACAGGGTGTGAGATGTTGGACAAATATTCTACAGATCTCTTATTTTTCCCCCTTTAGTTTTGGAATACCATGGGCCTTTAGCGTGTGCAAATCCTTTTAGCACATGCAAAATAATAACACAACCAATCATTGGTCATGTTATTGGTTTTGCGTGTGCTAAAATGTTTGGGACATGCTAAAGGTCTTAGTAAATCAAGCCCTATGTGTGATGTTACATTTTTTTCTTAATGTTGACAACTTACCTTTATAGCCTTTATAGCACCCTTTGTTATCTGGGTAATCTTTGCTTTGGAGATGGGAGGCTTGTAGTCATTTAAGGAGTACAGCTTCTTCTTCTGCGTTTGGGTAGGATCTTAATCGTTCCACATCCCCAGGCTCGGGCCGAGGGGCTATCCTTTTACCACCCCGAGCCTAGGGGGGGTTCACCCGGACTATATTTCGGGGCACACCTCCAGTAGCCACGTCACCGTGTCGTCATCCAGAACCGACAGACCATGCATCCCATTGGGTGCCCGAAAAATCGGGCAGTCCAGGATGACATGGTCTGCGGTTTGTTCCTTTGTGCCACACTCGCAGGCTGCGCAAGAAGCCAAGCCCCATCTGTGCATCGATGAGCGGAAGCGCCCAACGCCAGTCCGGAGGCGGTTAAGCCTCACCCACGCCAGTCTAGGCAGGTCCACCCCAATAGGGGGAAAACCGACGTCTTGGATGAAGTCACGGAGTCTAGAGGTGTTCTCCTCCCACTCCGTGCTCCAGATGTAATCCGCCCACCGTGCCGCACTGATGTTAAGATCACTGCATTGCTGCAGGAATTCCTGTGCGGCAGGCACAAATGGGTGTCTCGACTTAAGGCGCCGGGGAGGCTCAGCAATTACAGCGAGCCTTTTGTGGAGCAGATGGTTTGGCTCCACGGCCCGGGACGCAAGACGTGCTGTGGCTCCCGCGCGGCGAAGCCCAGCGGGCTGGATGCCTGCAACAATGGGAAGATTGTCCACGGGAGTGGGACGCAGGCATCCTGTCACAATGCGCAAGGCTTCGTTGATGGGTGTATCGATGAGGCGGGTGTGGGCACTGCGACACCATACCGGTGCGCAGTACTCACTAGTCGAGTAAACAAGGGCCAGGGCTGCCGTACGCAATGTTCTTGCGTCGGCGCCCCAGCCTGACCCGACTAGTCGCCTCATCAATGCCACACGAGATGTTAACTTCTTGCGCAGTGACTCAAGGTGTCGGCGAAACGTGAGCGACCTGTCCAATGTCACGCCGAGGTAAATTGGCTCAGCGCAGCATGGCAGGGGTGTTCCGCCAATATATATTCGGAGCTCACGTTTAGCCTCCCTGCTGTTAAGATGGAAGGCCGCCGACACCGTCTTTGCCTCGCTGAGCTTCAACCTCCATTTCCAGAGGTATGCCACTAGTGTCTGCATGTCCTGGCTCAAAGTCCCCTCCAATGACTGCCAGTCTCCAGCGGAGTACACCAACGCGAGGTCATCCGCATAGGCATACTTCCGCGAGACTGTATCAGGCAAGTCATAAGTGTAAATATTATAGAGGAGGGGGGCCAGGACAGATCCCTGGGGGACGCCGTTCTTGAGGCGTCGTAACCTGCTTTGCTGTCCGCTACCGGTGTTGAGGTTATGCTCGAGGATCTTGAAGGGGATGCAGAGCAAGGAGATGGGACGGTAGCTCTTAGGATCCCCTTCAGGCTTATTCGGCTTAGGGATCGCGACAACTAGGGCTCTTCTCCAGATTTTGGGGATCTTGAGTTGGCGCAATCAGGATGAAAGGAAAAGCTCTTAACCAGGACTTCAGGGCAGGTGCGGCATGGAGTATAAGCTCCGGGCAGATGGAATCAGGGCCCGGAGCTTTTCCTGGCTTTAGGTGCTGGAGGGCGGCAGCAAGCTCCTCCGGTGTGAATTCACCAGAGATGTTATCGCTGCTAGATGTTGGGGCCCTCCAGAGGTCAGACACTTCTTTTGCCACGAGTCGTGATGACTCGCGGTCTTTACCCTCGTATACCCCATTTTTCACAAATTGTGATGCGATTTTATTTGCAGAAATGGGGCAGTGACGAGGGGAGTGTCTTGACCTGCCAGTAAGGTTGTTCAGGATACTCCATGCCTTGCGGCTGGAGTGCGAGAAGTCGATGGAATTGACAGCCTCCTCCCAGCGCTCTTGTCTCCTCCGGCCGAGTCTTGACAACAGGGCTGTAACAGCCCTGTTTGACTCGGTTCCGACAGGAGCCCGAAGGAAAACGCAGTAGAGGTTCTCGCACTCCGCATCCCAACACGGTTTGTAGCTATTGCGACGTCTGCGTGGGATGGATTTCTTAGCCGCTTTCACTAACATGCCGCAGAAGTCCCGGTATGCCTCATCCACGTTGTTGGTATTAGGCGATGGAAGACGCCACGTGGATTTGTTAGTGAGAAGGCGGAAGCGTTTCCAATTAGCCTTACGGAAATTCCATCGCTTCACCGGCTCACTCGGGATAGAGTCCACGAGTTTAGGCACGGTTATCAGCGATGGTCGATGTTGGGACCGCGGGAACTTTCCGAGCACACGTCTGTCAGGGAGCCGGTTGTCTGCACCGACACTCGCAAATGCCACGTCAGGATTCATCCCAGTGTTCCAGCGACCGGAGAGAAAGCTGGCTGCACCCTTTGGATCGTATAACAGGGCCAGGCAGTTGTTGGCTGCCCAAGCAGCCAGGTTCTCTCCGTCGAGTGTGTTGGTATTGTACCCCCAGTCTTCATGCTGACAGTTAAAGTCGCCAGCATAGAGACAGGGGTGGGGAAACACCGGGACAGACACCGGCGTGAATCGCGAGGGGGGAGGCTTGTAGACGTTTACAATTTTAAAACCGGCAACGTCCACGCACAACCGCTCAATCTCCGAGTCAGCCGGAGATTGGTCGGCGAGAGTCCAGCTCAGCCTTTCATGGACAAACGTGGCAAGGCCGTGTTTCCTGCTTAGGATGGACCCAGCTAGTGTGAAATTTGGTAATACTAGCTTGTCTGCTGAAACGCAATGGGTCTCCTGGAGGAGGATGACGAGGGCCTTGGTGGTATAGGCCAGCTGCTCGATGACGCTGATCTTGCTGGAGGTGAGCCCTTCGGTGTTCAGCTGCAGTATTCTGGGTTGGAGGCCAGCGGAGTAAACACCACCGGCTCTCCTCCCCGACTGCAGCCGAGCACCAGCCCGGGTGAGGGCCCTTAATTGGCAAACTCTGCTTCGCTTACAACTACGATTGGCAGTCATAGGTTACTGACGGGGGACACCACGAGAAGGTGTTTGCCATGTCCCCCTGACAAACACCACAGAAAAACAAATAAATCACTTCAAAGAGGTGATGGATCACAGATAGCTCTAAAATGTATTATTTGTTTTTTCCTTAGTCTAAAGCTGAATTGCAGAATTATTATTATTTTTTTTTTTTAAAAGCCTTGATTTGGAAAAATATAAGTAGGTATAACCTAAAAATGGCATTTCACCAGTTGTTAAAAATAACTTTATTCTCAACTATTTGTAAAACCACTTTGTAGGCTTAAAAGAATGAGTTTGACAACATGGTAGTTATAGTGCTGATCACTGGCCGATTAGGGATAATGTCACTGATTACAAATAAAAAAACAAACTAAAAAAAAAAAACCAAGGTGCTATTTCAGCCATAACACAATAAAACCCCTGTGCATTGCAATACATCATCAGTAATGTTACTGCTAGAGCAGTACATTCAAATACTCAGGAATATTTAAAATCAACCAGCATAAATGACTGCTAACCCAAAATAAAACAAACACAACAGCAACTTGTTTTCAGGCCATATACTTTTCTCCTATGCTGCCCTCTAGTATTATGGTGACCTAGAACGAACAGTTCTAGATGCAGAACTGTTATTGATGCAGCAGTTGCTATAGCGATATTTCCCACAAGACTCTGCCCCTGGTCTGAGATTAAAGTTCCACGATTTGTGCGGGTGAAAGTAAGGCAAAAACATTATCAATAGTTCACTTTAACAGAATACTTAATTAAGTTCAAAAGGAAATATGCGTATAGTTCAAAATGTCCTTAGCATCGCAAATGCAAAACACGGTCAGCCAAGATGATAGCAGGGGGAGCTTGTGTGTTTACAGAAACTAGTGTTGGCACACTTTAGGAGGGGAATTGCTTGGAAGATAAAATATTGATGATTCTAAAATATTACACTCTGTAATCGATATTCATCATTTTGTTAAACAACAATGTTGATTCATTCATTGGTACAATTATGTAATGCTATATCAACCATATTAAATGGCATGATAAATTATCTGCCATCTATATTATCTATAACCTAATGGCCCATGAGAATAGCTAGTGCTTGTGGAAAACGATGTGGCTTTTCCATAAGCACTATTATCTCATGTTTTCCAGACCTATCATTAAGTAACACCCATACAAGGCATAGCAATAAAAAGGGGTTCTGTGCATAACTATATTATTAATTGAGCCATAACTCAACAGCTGAAATTGTGCTGGGCCACACACCATGTGGCAAATGGCAATCAACTGCTCAAGTTTGTTCATTAACAAAGATCAAATGGACTGAAAACCTGAAGATAAAAAAAAACGTGCAAAGCCATCTGTCAGTGACGTCATGTCGTTTTCATGGCCAGGCTTTGCTCAGCTAAGAGAACACGAGAACTGTAAGAGAACAAATAGTAGTTTTGTATATTCATAGGAATATACAAAAAAAAAACTATTTTGTTCTCTTACAGATCCGCTTGTAGCTTGCTCGTGCTAAATGACCTAAAGTGGACAGCCCAAGACTTTAATAATATCACTAGGAATGTAGACAGACATAACACATGGCATGATAGACATCATTAAGAATGACAGCGCTGTTTTCTTGAATGAATCTAAAGGCTGTAATTTAGCTAGCAGTATATCTTGCACACTACCGTTAGCTAGGCTACTATGTTTGATAATAGCACAATAACCTTAGGCTTAGCAACCGTAACCTTATGGCAGACTCACTGCTAGTTGGTTATATCCATTATTTTCCATATTCTGTTGCCATATAGTTCGCTAATAAACAATGCCCCTCCTTCACAGGCACGAACACATGACAGTGCATTTGGGAAAATAATATAGTTGAACGTCAATACATTTAGTGGAAAATACAAACCTCGCAGTTAAAAGCTTTGACGGCCTCCATGGTGCGTTCTTCGAGAAGCGGCGTCTCTCAGCTGTTGGTGTTGTTTTCATAGCCCAGTAAGCTGCATGCTCTCAGTCGGTGTTTGGGAAAGGTGGGCTAGAGTTAATATGGCGGTCAGCATCGTACCGAATCGCTAAACTGCGACCCCAGGACGTGGGTGCAAGTACTGCATGATTAAGCAAGGATGCTGAAATGTCACTTTTTTTATTGTTTTATATAATGTTATGCAAAGTTCCAAACACTTATCGTATATTTATATTAATACAAGTCCTCAAATGAAAGAAATGGAAATAAATATACAACTGTTTTACAGTATCACATGTACAAAATACCAGAGGTGTAAACTCCGGAAAGTCCTCCCCAGTATTTGGTTCCGGGAGGTAGAACTAATTAAGAGTTCATGGGTGGAAGAAACACATGGCAGGACTTCTACTTTCTGACCCCTGGATTTTACACAGTAGCATTTAGATTGAACACTTTCATTAAAAATGACGCTACTACTAAAACCATGTAACATGCATTTAAAATGGTACTGTTATTTAAAAAGTTAAAACGTTAAAACTAAGACTTTTATTCACTGTTCATCTAACAATATATTTGCATTATATTCAATTTAATTCATACAAAAAGTCAAAAAGTAGGGATGTTATAATATGCCATTCAGTTTGAGAGCCCAGAGCAATGCTTGTTTTATAGTAAAGGTATTCTTATTTACACAAACTTTAAATTTTTAAGAAGTTAGTAGTGCGATATTTATTAAAATAAGTGCATATGTATGTGGGGGGAGTGATTTTTGGACCTGTGAATTCCCATTTTTTAAAACAAAAACAAATGCCCAAGGACACAATAATAAAAGGTGCAGGTGAACATGATGAACCCAAATGGGTAAAAAAAAAACCTTCAAATGACACAAAGCATATCCTTTAAAGAAGAAGAAAGACACCGCCTTCCGCAACTGCATTCATTCCAGCTCCATTTGTTGTAATTAATATGTCTATCCAATTAAGGGCCTGATTTACTAAGACCTTTAGCGGGTGCAAAACCATTTAGCACACGCAAAACCAATAACATGATCAACGATTGGTGCAAAACAAATTCCATAGCCAATCATTGGTGATGTTATTGGTTTTGCGTGTGCTAAATGGTCTTGCATCCGCTAAAAGTCTTAGTAAATCAGGACCTAAGTGTGCAGTCCTGTAAACCTATCTGGCATAAGGAAAAATTACATGCTAAAAAAGATTAAAAGTTAATTTTGTTGCCCCACTCCAAAGCAGCACTGTTCACACACTGGTCTCGGTGTAGAGGACTGTATGGGTAGCTGTGGCATGCTGTTCCCCACTGCCCCTCCAGGGACTCTGGTGATGGCATATTTCCTGAAGCAGCAACACATTGGCCTCCTTCCACTGCCTGTATCTGAGCGCATTCAGACTGGTATCAGCCAGCACCTGCTCAATGGTCAACAGGTCCGCCTCTTTAGCCTACGTCAGAGGAGACAGCGGGTATGCATTTACTCTGTCACCATGACAATGTTGACAAATCTACACAAGAACCTGGATTTACTGTCAGAATTTGAATAAGTAAAATAGCACTTGTGTTATTTTCACGTAAGCCATTAAATATAGGTAGATAAAACAAATCTGATCGCTAATCAATCTGGCATGTCAACTCACAGTTCAACTAGCAGATCAATACCCTACTATCACAAATTAATATGTACAGACGTGTGAAGGCATGGCCTGACATTGCCCACTAGCGTCCAACTCAGAAATAACCTCAGCGATAAGAGTCATCAAAAGCTCACCTTTAGAGTGCTGTTCAGAGTCCTTACAAGGTGCAACTTCTCATTGATGGTGTGGTTTTTACAACGTTTTATAAAGGAACTCCTGAAGTCCTTTTTGGTTGAAGGCTTGTGTTCTCCGATCGGAGACAGGCTTGCTTGCTTTAGATGTATGTAGAGTTTTTCCATTTCATCAGAAGTGGCTTCTTGAAGCTCTAAATAAAATACAGCACACCTATGTTAACTATGTTAGCCACAGCGCTATACCTCAAGACCTCAAGTCATTTTACAATCATAGTGGACACACATTTACCGAGAGGCATTCAAAATATAACTCATGGTTATGGCTACAATTTCTACTGAACAAAAACAGATGGATAAATAATTTTTTGTATGCATACAAACTGCGCACATAGCAAGCTTCATTATCATACATTATGATCAAAAGTGAAATATTAAGGGTGTACATTTTTTTGTCAATTGACAGATTCATGTTTGTAGTCCTGGATGCTAAGATAATTATTCCTGACCAGGTGACTCATCAGCTGCATAGCATGCTCACCTGACGAGGATAAAGCCACTTGTTCCCTATTCAGCACGAACACCGGCGTGCCCTGGGAGGATGGAGGATTCTGGGAACCGTCATCACTGCAAGTCTCACTGCCTGCCTGTAGGGGGCCCACACCGACATCCTGCGAGGGGCAGGCCACGGTCTCCGCACTCTCGGGGGAGGAGTTCACGGAGATTTCCAGCCAGGATTGGCTGTGATCGGCCAAGGAGTTCTGTGACGTCATTGCACTTTCGGGGGAAGGACCCAGGTCTCCAGCCTCATTGGGAGAAGGTGAAGAGGAAGGTGGCGGGTGACTCACCTAATTGAAACAAACCGGAGTCGAAATCTAAAAAAAATGCATCGTGATCTTGTGGTTACAATATGACCACTGATATATCAACGAATGAATTAATCTCGGCTTTGCTCGACACTGTCTTTATTATACAACCACCGGAGTTCACAATCCTGGCTAACATGTAATGTAATGGGATTTAATCATCTATCACATTATCTTGAACATTACATTGGTTGTGCAGCCTGTGCTGCAGTAGACAACTAATTGCAGGTCTCTCTTGAAAATGACATACTTTAACTCAAGAGACTAACCCGGATAAATAAAGGTTAAATAAATTTAAAAAACGCACCGTTTTGTGATACTTATACATGTGGCACTTTCAAGGGAAAAAAAAGAGGGGTTTATATCAGACAAACACCCTGTTAATCAAACACATGGATAAGCACACTAGACATTCAGACAAGTCCTTCTTTCACAGTTATGTAGTGCAAACCCCATAAATAATGTTTCTTATTAGTGATTAACGTCAATCCACACGTTAATCAGCCTATGACGGAATCATCAATGGACAGAATAAAAACCAACGGACAAATCCATTCTTTATGGCTGTCAAAACAAAAACAATGCACCAATCCTCCAGCTGCAAACAGCCTTTCTTCGCACTAACATCTTTGGTGTGATCTGTATCTCTTGATTCCAGAAAAGACAGTTGTGGCAAGTAAAAAAATAGACCCCAAAGGTTAGCCTGTGTATAAGAAAACCCTGAACTCATTAATAGTACACATTTAGACCGAACACTACACTTGCTCAAGCAATTGATAGACAATTCTCATAAAATGATAAATCTTTCTTTAAATTTAGAGTTGATCAGAGCAACGCTTTTTATGTGGAGATGTTTAATTAGGTCTCAGCACAGACTGTAATTATGGGGTCTAATCTGGGAAGAGAATAGCTCTTGGTGACACACTCACCAAGGTTGTGGTCTGCTCTGTATTTGAGGAAGAGGTTGTGTCTGTCAGCTCAGCCTCCTCATTATCACTTGCTTCACTGTAACAGTCTTTATTATACACACACACACACACACACAATTTTCAGGTTCTGAGAAAGTGGGAAATATCTGATTTCCAAACTTATAAATGAGTATTGATAGTTGTATAAATAATAAATAAATAGTCCAAGTGAATAGTCAATAAATCAAACATCGACCCGAACGATCATTTTGGAATAATGTACCTCCAGAGCTTCTTTCCAATGGCTCGTTCTGTGTGGACAATATTTCAAGTTTATTCAGCCATCTGAAACAGACAAAATGTGGCCCTCATTGCCATTATACTCCAACAGTCCTATTTTGGAGGGAATAGTATGCACCCTGAGATGATTTTAGAGGAAAAAAAACCGTTGAATAAGATCATGCTGAATGTTTAATTTGAATGTTTAATTTAACATTGTCACAGCGTTCTTACTGCAGAAGAACCTTGTGACTTGCGACAGTCCCGCTGCATGAAGGGCAGTTGTATTTCCACGGCAGACGCCTTTCAGAGCTGAAGCTCAAGCACGTCGCTTCCCGTCATGTCTGCTAGAGACCACACTGCCCTGTCAGCTGTGCCGCTGTGACCCCTCCCCTCCCCTCCCCTCCCCTCCCCCCCGTTCTCACCTGTTCATCTCGCTGCTGCTCTCCGCCGCAAAGTAGAAGGTCATGATCTGAGGG
This sequence comes from Synaphobranchus kaupii, assembly GCA_029718625.1. NCBI lineage: Eukaryota > Metazoa > Chordata > Actinopteri > Anguilliformes > Synaphobranchidae > Synaphobranchus > Synaphobranchus kaupii. The sequence continues at coordinate 19,359,424 of CM056381.1, read as the reverse complement.
TGGAGGGCCTTCATCGCGCTGCAAGAGACCAGAGTCAGAGAGCGAGGCATGGGACCAGGAAACAAAGGGTCAGAGCGTGAGATGGGGCACTGGAAACCAGCGTCAGACAGTGAGACGGGCATCGAGGTCAAACAGGGACAGATAGGGGGGCAGAGATGTGAGAGAGGCGGAGACAGAGATGGGGGACAGGAAGCCACATGCAAATACAAACACAAGCGGGTCGAGTCAGAGGTACGGCAGGTACAAGACACCAGTAGCGAGGTGTTAAACTGCGCAAGGCGCTGCGTTTAATCTGCAGTGGCATTCCACACAGCAAAACCATTGCTACTGCCCTGCCAGCGTACCCTTGAGCAAAGTACTTCACCAGAGACGCTTCAGTAAATATATCCAACTGTATGAATAGATAGTAATAAGCCTTTCAAAATTTGAACATAATTTTCACTAGAAATGTCTATGTTCACACAGCCATATAAACAAAGCAATCATTTCTTTGAAGTAAAGGTTTGCTAAAAAAAAAAACACTTCACAAGAACGCAGGCCCACTACTTCCTGAGTCAGGGAGGAAGTCCCCACACAGTCTACTTCGTAGGTTTACTGTAAACAGTAAACTGTATGTTCGCCTGTGGGAAAAAGCACTTCAGCCATCTACATATTCCGTACAAGAGTACTAGGCTTTAATAAAAAACACTAATGCGATTCAGTTAAAATTTAAAGAAGTATTACTTTTTGACACAACCTTTTACAATACTAACTGGCAAGAAATTATTCTGCCACATTTATTATTTCAAACATTCCTCTGTGAAAGTTACAAGCATGACTTAATCTCGGACACCCCCCCCCCTAATCCCCCCCCCCCCACCACCACCCTGTTCTCTGACTGACATAAGTATGACTATACACTTTTAAAAAATAATGTTAGAAAATAAATAATAATAAAAACTTACTGCTTCCTCTTACACTCCACAGCTTCGCCAATTGTGAAGTCTGCAAGGTTTATGTACCCTTCAGCTTTCACAGACTGTAAAAGGTGAACACAGGAATTCAAGTGTATGCTTAAAAACGTATAAGTTGTGTGCATACTGGTTGAGGGTTGAGGGAGGTCTTTTACAGTCAGAAGGATCACTTTCTTTGATGTTTTTATGAAGGAACATTTTTCAACAGTGCAATGCAGATTTTGAGTAAATGCCATAAATTCATCGCCCTCTGCTCCACTTCCTCTCCGCCATAAAGTTTTTTCAAAATGTGTTGCAACCCACAGTGGCACGCCCTCAAACTCTGTGACAGGGGGCAGACTCCTTATCAGTCGGCTGCAGTAGGGGCAGTTGTCAATCTGTAACATTTTCCTTCCAACTAATTTAGCCAGACTGGCAGCGGGAGTCATTTTCTTCACTGCGTGACTCACCATTTGACCAGTGTACCAGTAGAGAGATGTCCTCTTCAGCACAAACCAGTACTTCTTCCATTTGATCCCGAGGAAAGCTTTGCCCTCCTTCTTCCTGTAGAGCCATCCCTGGCAGTCCACCTGACCCAGCTCCTTCACAGAGACCCTTCTCCGGCTCATCCTCACATTGCCTGCCAACAGAGGCTCTCTTTAAAAAGGCCAATGAGCAGAGTTTATCTTAGACCAGGGCTGGGCAAGGAGGGTTCTCTGAAGAAACCCACTACATTTTTGTATTATTACTCTATAAGAGTAATGCTCTTATACAGAAATAAATGAAAATGTTATACAATTATAACAAAGTTTAAATGACACACTCAGTCTCCTGTGCCAATCTGAGTGCTATTGATGGGTTTTGTGGCACTACTATAGCCATAAAGAACCACTGTTTGCACAATACTGCGCATATAAATTTCAACAGGAGATAATGGTTGTGAGGACTCGTGCTAGCACATGCATTACCGAACATATGGAATGAACAGAAAAGTACAAAGCATACAGTAAAAATGTCTTTGCGTTTTCTCTCTTTGTGAGACTAAAAAACATCATACAGAGTTCACTGCCAGATTCGATTCCCTCTTCTTTGAGGACCATATACATCAAAAGACTGTAAAGGACTATCAGAAGTTTGCTAGCGGCAAGTATTAAGAAATCTGATACGTGCAGCCATTGTCAGAACAAATTCCAATTTGACAATCTCCTGGCCATGTTTCACGTGTGAAACGTGATTAATCTTACTGGACTTGACTCGTGTCACAGTTGTACCACCTTTAAACAACTCAAATATTTTTGTTCAAGAAGTGACCATCCCCTCACTTACCTGCTGCAGCTCTACATGGAAATACTCCAGTTAGAAACACGCATGCATGCATGCATGCACATAAATACATACACACACCAGGTAAAAACGGCAGCATACGCAGAGCCCACCATGACCCATACACAGCTTGTTGCGAGCCCAAGCAGGCTCTGATAAGAGCGTGTGTTTCTACCAGTTGATTTCTTGGGCTAAAATTGACATTTCAGAGCAGAGCCACAGACGGCTGCACGACACCCAGTGCCGGGGACCAGAAGAAAAAAAAAAAGCACGACCCGTCTTACCTCGGGGTTTCTTCGCGGACTTCTGAGGAAAGGACGCCTTCGGAGGAGAGACAGCAGAGGGCGAGAGATGGGAAACAGACAGGTCCAATCAGGGAGGTTGCTACCGTCCCACGACAAAGAAGTCACCAGCACAATCACACCCCCCCCCCCCCCCCCCAACCCGCAACCTGACTGCCGAGCATCAATTGACTGGAACATCCTGTTTCACCCGAGCATCAATTGACTGGAACATCCTGTTTCACACCATATTTCTCCCCCAGCAACTCTCCGCTGCATATTACATTTCGTTTGTACACACACACACACACACTCGTGACGTGACGTCCTCTCTCTCTCTCTCTCTCTCTCTCTCTCTCTCTCTCTCTCTCTCTCTCTCTCTCCTCTCTCCTCTCTCTCTCCTCTCTCTCCTCTCTCTCTCTCTCTCTCTCTCTCTCTCTCTCTCTCTCTCTCTCTCTCTCTCTCTCTCTCTCTCTCTCCTCTCTCTCTCTCTCCTCTCTCTCTCTCTCCTCTCTCTCTCTCTCTCTCTCTCTCTCTCTCTCTCTCTCCTCATGCAATTACAGATCCGGCTTATTGTTCCTACAGACTGTGAAATTGAAGCTGTGTATAATACTTAATGCTGCCATTTCCCACATTGCAAATGCAGAAGTTAAAGTGCAACTTCACTGCACGTACTGGTATTGAAATTTAATTGTAAACAGAGGTCGCCATGTGGTACGACTCCACATTAGATACACTGTACCTACGTGTTCATGTCTTCTCATTATCAAATTAATTTGGTACATGCAGTCTGAACTCTGGAGGACAAATACTAGTTTCAACATGTAGATCTGGCCTGAAATAAATAAGGGCTAGCTGCACATAACTGCAGAAATAGCAGTTACTGAGGTCAGTGTGTGTGGCAGAGACCAGGGGTGGAAATCCAGGGGACATAAAGTAAAAGTCCTACCATGTGTTTCTTCCACCCATAGACGCAGCCAGCTGATTTCACTAATTTCCACCTCTGGCAGAGAAACATTCAACCATTGCTAAAAGTTCTACAGAGATTAATGCAGTTTTAAAAATGTGTAATAATCAGTCTGCTCCAAAACAGATGTGCAGAAAAAGGCACATTATGTATAGAAGGGAAACTTATTTAAACTTGTAGTGTGGACTTTCTTAAGCTCTGCTATCTTATATATTATATGTTAACTTCCTCTAAGGAACATATTTCTGTCTAGTGTCAGCTGATGCGTCTTGAACATTGGAGTGCAATGCCATGCAAACCTATATCATTCAGTCCTACAAAATTACGCTGTTTATATCAGTGACATTTGTCCAGCTCAGTTTAACAAAACGTGCTTTCTTATAATAAATTAGCATCATGAAAGAAAGACTCCTCACTCTTCTGCAAGGAAAATGCATGCAGACTTACAGAGTCATAGCCACTGGCTGCCATAGGATGTGCTAGCAGGGCAGGGAACGCAGCCTGGAGACACATAAACCATATGCAGCAATGAGTGCACTCAGAATCAGAATCTTGCCCGGCCACCACTATTAGGCCACTGACTGGAGACATGACGGTGGATTAATATTTAAGCACAACGAATCCGGCAAGCAACTAAGCCATATATCCATATTGAAGCACTTTAAATTACCCAGTTATTTATCCTTCTCAGTCACTTTCGACTGCGTAATGCCTGCATGTCAGACTTTGCAGGAAATTATTTCACAAAACCGGCGTTTGTGGGCGATTGATAAAACGGAGGCACATCTAAATAAACGAATCTTTCACTGTGAGTTAATGGATCACCCAACTTTTTGCATATATTCTGCTTGCATTCTTCGAAAAACTCAATTTTACGAATCAAAAACGGCTATAATTAATTGACAAAAAAAAGTTAGATACATTTTTTTTTTTAATTCATAGGTAGGATATCCCTACATTACAACACCGCCTTAGGCCTAGGCTATATCGAATGCCGTTTGTCAGTGTTTCCAAAAACACATCTCAATTAAATTAGACTAACAGCACAGAATCCTGTTTGTTGAGTACAATGATTTGCTCACTTAAACACAATGTTTTTGTCCCGTTCATTTGTAAAAAATAAAGTCAAACACCTACCATAATCAACGATCTTAGAATTCGCATTTTCCTTCGGTGTTTTTTTGTGAAGCAAATTAAGGTAATTTAATCTTCCGGGGAAAATACGAGGCAAATCAGAAATCCAGATAGCCTACAACCTTTCAGTATAACGTTTATTATCACACTTGACCTTTGTTGATTTACCCGTTTCCTGTCACATTACTCTACACTGTGATTTCGTGCATTAGGCTATTCATTAGCCATTGATAACTGTGTTGGACGTTCTAGGATGCAATGATATATAGTGCGTTGACAAAACTGAATAAATTGAAACTTTTATTGTGGTTAAAACTTTTCATTTTTCTTATTTACATTCGAGCTTTTTCTCTTATTGACCACTGAGGGTCGCTCTATCACCTCCACCAGGGTACTCACTTTCACTGTTTGCAAATCAGATTAGTAGTTTTCAAAAAATATCAGACGGAAAATTATGATTTTGGGATTACCCTTTGTATGAACAACTTAAGCGCTCAAGTTTGCCACCACCCGAACTGCTTCACGTATTTGACTCACACCGCTTCCTAGGGAACCGTAATTGCAGTCTTGCAGTCAGACAAAGGCCTCTGCCTTCATCCTAACTGACAGCAATAAACTAGTTGTGTTTGGGGGCTCTTAAATGCCACCTCAGCTCAGCACAAAACACAGCAGGCCAGGAGCAAATGGTGCCTCGCTCTATTTTAAACTTTTTAAACAAATCATTTCATACTGCCAGGGAATATGTGAAGTTTGTATTAACATGCTAACATGAAGCAAGAACAGCCATAATTTACAACGAACAAAAACGATAGTTCCAAGTCCAAGAACGCAAGTGAATTCACTAGACCATTGAAGCAACGAGAATGCATCACAGAGCCTGACTGGCCTGATCACTCTGTTCCCTTGTGCAAATGTTGAACTTTTGGTCCAGATAAGGACAAACTGGAGTTTGTGGGAAAACCCCCTTAATCTCCCTTGTTATTCCACATTGCCCTAGATTGTCACTTTGAATGTTGCCTGGCAGAGTGAACACTGAGGTCTTTCTTTACAGAGATTCAGACAGTGCCAGGAGTCTGAGCTACAGATGGGGTCAGGTTATTACTCTGATCTGTATTGTGCTACTAAGACATTGGCACTGGAGGATTGTGATAATTACGGTAATCTGTCCTGTTGCTGGATGTTACCCCCTGTAGCAGCAAACAGCTGACAAGTGACGTTAACTCTGAATGTACTGATTGTGCTGGCACATACGCACACACACACAACACACACACACACACACACACACACACACACACACACACAGTCTCTCTCTCACACCCATATGCCTGTAAGCACGTGCACACATATGGACAAACACACACACGCACACACACACAAGCATACTCTCACACCCATATGCTTGTAAGCACATGCACACACACACACACACACACACACACACACACAGTCTCTCTCTCTCACACCCATATGCCTGTAAGCACGTGCACACATATGGACAAACACACACACGCACACACACACAAGCATACTCTCACACCCATATGCCTGTAAGCACATGCACACATATGGACACACACACACACACACACACACACACACACACACACACACACACACACACACACACACACACACACACACACACACACCCATATGCCTGTAAGCACACGCACACACACACACACACACACACACACACACAGTCTCTCTCTCACACACCCATATGCCTGTAAGCACGTGCACACATATGGACAAACACACACACGCACACACACACAAGCATACTCTCACACCCATATGCCTGTAAGCACATGCACACATATGGACACACACACACACACACACCCATATGCCTGTAAGCACACGCACGCACACACACACACACACACACACACACACACACACACACACACACACACACACACACATATGCCTGTAAGCACATGGCCACATATGAACACACACACACACACACACACACACACACACACACACACACACACACACATGCCTGTAAGCACATGTACACATATGGACACACACACACACACACACACACACACACACACACACACAAGATGAGTCATCCTTTATTCTCTATCTCTGAGTCTTCTTCTAAAATGAGGTTTCATTTGATTCTAATATATAGCTTTATAGAAAAAATATGATGCAGGAATATAATGCTGCAAGGACTCACATATTTGTGAGTGCTCATTGTTTCGGTTTCTCAACCTAATAAATACAGCACTTCCCAGATGCAATTATCTATTCAGTGAATTTGAATTGGAACACCATTTTAGTTTATTCTTTACTCTGAATAACCCTTCCTGGAATAGCACCTTGCACTGCACTACTGTATCTACTGCCAGGTGGTAGCATGTTTGTCTTAATTATGACTTTTCCTATTTATTGTTATTCTAGGCCCCCATTTTTCTAACCGGGTTGGTTCTTGCTCATGGTGTGACGCTTATCGTAACCAACATTGTGTATTCGGGAGAGTACGGACCGCTTCTTTTAACGCCGTGGTCGACAAGTCGGGCTGGCACAGATATGAGTTGGTGGGAGACGCTTTGAGAGGTGAACTGCAACCACCCGGTTGAGCAGCAGGGGTCGCTGGTGTGCAACGAGGAGCTGTAATCCCAGCCGGCTCAAAAACCCTCCCTCCCCGGACAAGGCTAGGGCCAATTATGCATCCATCATCGACTGTTCTGGATTCGACTGTGCGGCTCATCCATGTCTTAAACGACCCAGCAGCCCCTTTAACGATGATAATTAAGCAATGGTCCATCTTCATTTAGTTCTACTGTTTATAAGGTCTTTCATTTCTTCTTCTTTTTTTGCCATTACACAGGTCTATATATTGACCTTTTTCAGCAAGTATGGAGCACCAAGTATGAGGCCAGGTGAATCCTTTAAAAATGACAACTGTGGGGGGTAGGGAAGAGTAATCTTACACCAGTCACACTATTACAAAGCAAGAGAGTCACTATTATGTGCTTCTGCCAGTGGAGCCCTCTCCTGTTGATACCATTTTCTGTGCTCTTCAGTATGTGATTCAGGACCTGCAGTTGTGGTCTTCACCTTACAGAGTAATGAGAGTTGTGTCCCTACAACCCTGGGTGGCCCCTGGGGTCAGAACACGGGGTTCAATGTGGTGGCAAAAAAAAAACAGGCTGTGGACAAGCCCTGAGCCAGAGCCATCAGTTAGTCTACTACCTAAGCACCCATTCCTATTCTATATGTCCCCAGTGGGATCCCACAACCTTCTAGTGCTACTGCTGGTGCAATGATGGCACAGGCTTGCAATTTTAAGTAGGTATTCGAAAGTGGGGTATGAATAAAAAAAACGAAAAAGTTGAAAAGCCACGAAAAGGAAAGAGAAGATTAAAGTACTCGACCGGTACCTTCTGACAGAAGAGAATTGCATGAAAACAGTTGAGTCTTTGTAAAGCACTCTCCCCATGTGAGAGAAAGGGAACCTGGGTCTTCGGCTGATCTGACAGCTGTGTCTGTGGGCGAGAGAGAGAGAGAGAGAGAGAGAGAGAGAGAGCGCAAGAGAGAGAGAGGGGAAGGTTGTGGGTGAGGGACAGAGATGGGGGGGGGTATTACACAGTTACACAGGGCAGCTGCAGTCCTGAGCAAGCGCTCAGTCATTAACATTCACACATGCCTTTCTGACACTGTGGGGTGAATTTCCAGCGAGTGAATTAGCCAAGAAACACACACCTCATACCTCTTTCTCTCCTTCATTTTCTTGGCTTGTTCGATCGCCCTTGACATTCCCTCTTCCTCCCTCAGTCTTTTTCAACAGGCTCTCAAATAAATGTGAAATTAATGGAACATTCATGCCAGTTGTACCATTTAATCCGCTTAGGTTTCCTGTACAATATCACCTTTATCAGCCTGTACAGACTCGTAATTACTGCAGATTTACTCAAAAGCTCAATTTGCCATTACACTCATCTAACGTTTCACAGGTGTTATCTAGTTGCAACGATGACAACATTTAACTTCAGAGTGACCTTGTCCACCCCAGTACGAGGTTTCACGTGAGCTACGACGTGCAATTTCAAGTCCATATTTTGGGTTGTTTGTGGTATTCAGATCTTTATACGGCCAGTTAAGGACAGATTGGCAGTAACTGTGATTATATCCCAGGGTAATGCCACCCAAATCGATATTTTTTGCGCAGTTTGAGACGCCGAGACTATAAAGACTAACGTCAGCACTTATCACCGTTTCTCACACCCTACAATTTGAAGGAATTAACAACGTTGTACTCGTTTCTCATCCGCATTCATTTCTCACGCTATCCGCTCCTTTCTTTTTTTTCGGTGTCTGGGAGACCGAGGCGATGCAATGCCTGCTGGGATCTTTTGCCCCTCAGTGACAAGAAAGTGAGATTTACTGCCAGTAGCTCCACAACTAATCCATCTGTGAGCATGAGGCATACCGTGTTTTAACAGGGACACTGATCCCTCTTAATTATGTGCTGGAATTTGTTTGATTCGACCCAAGCTGAAAGTGAACTGCGCTTAAAACCCTGTGGGAAAGCTCGAGCGGAGGACTCAGTCCAAAAGCCCAAACGCGTCCGTAAGATCGGCGGCGTGCGGTGAGCTCCGACAGCTTTCTGGCCACAGTGACTGATCCGGGATCAGCGCGTGGTCCTAACTTTCTAGGCTGTGCAATCACCGGAAATGCCCTCGCTTACAGAAGGGGAAAGTCCAGGGGTCAGAAAGTTAAAATCTTGCCATGTTTTTCTTCAACCCATGAACTCAGTCAACTGATTTCACTAATTATTTCGACATCCTGGTTGAAGAATTGTGATAATTAGCAAATCCAGTTGATTGGACAAAATACTGGGGAGAACTTTTACTTTCTGAACCTGGATTTTCCACCTCTGATCACTTACTACTTACACAATTAACTAGCGTATACACACTGTTACAAACTCAGCTGGTATGCGAGTAAACCCATAAACAAACCTACTGTTTCTCAGTGTCTGATTTTTGAGACCTTAACTGGACTTTCTCACACCTTGATTGCAGACTCATTCCTCTACTCAGACATTACAATAAACCACCATTTGTATAAGAGCAATCGCATGACATGAAGAAAGTGCTTTAATCAATTGCACTTTTATTTTAATATACTATTTTCAACAGCATTACAAAGGCAGTCGTGATACAACACATTAATGTACGAGTTTCTCAATGTGAATATTTAATACTGTACTCTTGTAAGACTTAACATCAAGCTATTTGTGGCCTCGATCTGTGTGTCTGACAGGGCAATCTGTCCCACGATTCCTAGGGAGGCCAACAACCCCTGAGGTTCACAAGGCTAGTCTGCTGCAAACAGCTCATTCAAACGTAACTTTCTCACAACATTTCTGAAACGTTATGAGAGATATCTGTTAGGTGCATCTATGCTTGTGTGCGCGTTATCTATTGACAGTAATGAATGCATAGCGCCGTTTCCCCCTATCTGCTGGTTATCTGAAACAAAGTAATTTAGAGCTGCACAGCTCTTAGACACAGTGAGGGAGGACACAGGCAGACGGAACACCTCTGTCTAAGCCCAGAGGGAACTGGGTTGATAACGGCTGGGTCTGACTGCGGTGCGCCTATGACAGGCGTGACCAGGCCCATGAATGGATTCGGTCACATGTAAGGTCGAGGGTAAAAGCAGCATGTGTAACAGTACTGTGTAAAGCAGGGGTGGGGAACCTCATCCGCAAAGGGCCGGTGCGGGTGCAGGTTTTTGTTTTAGCCCGGCACTAAGACACCTGATTCTACTTATCAAGGTCTTGATTGAAGACCATGATTAGTGAATTAGTTGAATCAGGTGCCTTAGTGCTGGGCTAAAACAAAAACCTGCACCCACACCGGCCCTTTGCGGACGAGGTTCCCCACCCCTGGTGTAAAGGCATCCTTACTGCATAGCTAAAGAGAGGCCACCGCTGGCAGTGTGTGCATTCTCAACAAAAATGTAACAGGTAAAAATGAAATACACAACTATATCTGAAATAGAAAAAAATTAGCAAAGAAATTTCTTTCTAGTGTTAACTTGCTTGAGGTACATTTACTAACGAATGCATAGCACGGGGAAAATGAATCGAAACGGGTCCCAATACTTTGGCATGTCAAAAATCGAAACAACTGTACAGATAAGTTTTCAACAACAACAAAAAACAAAAACAAAATGGAATAACTTAAAACGTCACACATAAGAGAGTTCGTTCCCGGGGGTGGGGGGGTGGGAGAAAGGCAAGTGTTTCTTAAGACCTGAATTATTTTCTCTTTTCCTCGTGGAGAAGTGAAAAAAAAACCGTGGCAGAGCTGCTGCTGCTGCTGCCTCCTATAACGCCCTCCGCGCTTGCATAACCCGTAAGAACAGTGACTTTATTCACCGGCTCTTCCACCGTCTTCACAAAGGGGCTTTCTGTGGGACCCAGAAATGTTCCAAAAGGAGCTGAAATGCAGCGAAGGGTTCTAACGGAACGACCCGGCTCTTTCTTGGGAGTCCGAGCGCGGGGCCGGCTTTCTCCGTGCCAGGCCGCGGGGGGGGGGCAGGGGAGTAGAGGCACTGAACGTGGGGACGAGGCGGGGGGGGGGGGTGGGGACGCGGCTCCTGCACGAGCCGCATGTTAATGGGTCAGTAGCTTCAGGCGGCTGATCAAGTTGCCCAGGACCGAGGTTTCCGTCGCCGGCGGTTTGGAGGCCGGGCCGAGGGCCGTCTTTTTGGCGGAGTCCTCCTGGTAAGGGATGGTGGCGCTGTTGTGCAGGTCGACGAGGCAGCGGCTGCCCCGGATGTGGTCCACCCCCCGCGACGGCGGCCTGTAAGACGGCTGGAAGGGCGGGGCTTCCTCCGCGATGGCGGGAATGCGCTCGCTGCTCAGGTATCTGCGCAGGCTGTCCTCTCCTGCAGGGGACATAAGCGGCCGTCTCAGCGTGCAGACGCGCAGAGCACGGACACTCCCACAGCAACCAACCCCAACACATGGGCAGTGAAATTACTGCTATTGCTTTTTACTTCACTACCCACACATCCCAGGTGACTTCGGTGTTGCATACAATTAACTTGATAAACAAGAGCAATTCACCCATGGCATGCAGCTACATGAGAGCAAAACCAACATACTTTAACTAATTACGTCTTACACAAAACCAAAAAAAGCTTAATCTTCTAACGGACATGTTAACTGGTCAAGACACTGGTTCAAAGTGCTGGACACCACTTAAAATATCTCCAAAGTCCTCTGTGAGTCATTACATTTACTTGGCAGAAGCTTTTATCCAAAGCGACGTACAACAAGTGCATAAACGAAGGTCACTGAAGAAACTACAAACAGGTCAGATGAAGTACATGTCTCTCATCTCGTCTGGGGATTCTTTACAAGCAATGCTCCGCACGGGGCAAAGGAGTCTCGGAAACCGAACACAAGGCTGTTGTCAGCCCCTCTGACTCAATTAAGGCACTAAAAACACAAGGGAGGATATTATAGCCGGTCTGTGTGCAGGCTTTAAATCGGTAATCCAATTGTGAACAATTTTATTTTGTTAGCTTAGCCGCAGTGTTCCTTTGGCTGTGCCCTACGTGGGATTCTACTGCCAGAAATATTGAGGTACCTTTTCTTCCTTGCGACCAGGGCCTGGAAAATGGATCTATGATGTTTATACAGGTGTCCGCTGGCATGGACAGGGGGCGGGGCTTACCTGCGCAGGTAGAGAAATGGCAGAGTTAGAGATGCAACAGTACACCTGCTATTGGCTAATTTGCTTATGCATCAGTTGAAAAGCGGCATATTCACTACATTACAGGCATTTAGCAGACGCTCTTATCCAGAGCGACTTACACAACTTCTTATTACATTTATCCATTTATACAGCTGGATATATACTGAAGCAATTTAGGTTAAGTACCTTGCTCAAGGGTACAACGGCAGTGTCCTGGGAATCGAACCTGCAACCTTTTGGTTACAAGTCCAGTTCCTTAACCATTATACTACACAGCCGCCCGCTACACAGCTACACGGCATATCACAATCATTGATTAAATCAACTATAATGGGGTTCATAAAAGAAGACCCGCCCATGACTGAGCCCAGACTGACCACGGGAGGAGGTCTGCTCTCTCAAGCGCGGCTGCAGCACGTTGACCTCGATGGGGTGGACGGTCAGCTTGTTCTCGTAGTCTGCGATGGTGAAGCGCCGCCGGTTCTCCAAGTCCAGGAAGGAGTTGGGCGACTCCGAGCCCTTCGGCCTCCTACTGACGCCCGAACACACGCTCGCCTTTCCGTCTCTGCAAGGAGACGAGGAAAGCACAATCGAGAGATGAGGGGAAAAAGATGCTGACTAAAAAAAAGCAAAGGAGAGTCAAGTCGTGCTTTAAAAATAGGGCAAGACTCATGGCAGAACAGACAGAACTGTTTTCTAAACAAACAGTTTGGTGGG
>CM056381.1:19173008-19345828 GCA_029718625.1 Synaphobranchus kaupii | reverse complement strand
AAACAGTTTGGTGGGGCACCGAAATGATTTGTGGCCACCCTTATTTCCACAGGAATGGGCAACTCCTCAGATGAATACAATTACAACTTACAACTTGGGCATTCAGAAGAAGCTTTTAGCCCAAGCGACTTACAGAAGGTAATTTAACATTTGATTAAATTTCACAAGCCATTTAACATGGCTAGAAAACCACCACTAGAGCAATGCACACAGCTCTGGGCACAGTGCACTACGGGCCTGATTTACTAAGTCATTTAGCGTGTGCAAAACCTTTCAGCACACGCAAAACTAATAACACAACCAATGATTGGTGCAAAACAAATACAATGACCAATCACTGACTCATGCTATTGGTTTTTCATGTACTAAAAGGCTTTGAGGACGCTAAATCAGGCCCAATGTGTACTATGCGTTTGTGGGCCGAGGGTAAATATTAAACCTATATGACACCAAAATATGCTTATCACAGCCCCTATCCAGCAGCCCTGAGGAACATGACTGGGACGTCTGTAGGTGGGCAGGTGAGCTCACCTGGGCATGTAGGGCATGGCGGGGGGAGGGGGGATGTACAGGTCCAGGATGGCAGGCTTCTTGCCTGAAGAATCCATCAAGCTTTCTGGAGACTGGGCTTTGGGCAGACAGGGGGCGCTCTGGAACACAAAACATCAAGCGTGCTCTTACCAAGGCCTTCTGAGACCCTAGAAACACCGACTGTAAATGTGTCCCTATAGATTTAAAAAACCCATTTCAATAGGCACAGTGCTGACACAAAAGCAGGACTGCCATTAACAACAGGTCATTTCCTGTTTATGGGCCACCCCCTTCCCACCCCACCTCCCATCCAGGGTACAGCAGTTCTAGACTGGGATACGCACGGTCGAGAGCTTGTTTGAAGTATTGAGGCCCTCTAAATGTAAAAATCAAGACCGAGCACTTTGATTCCCGTCTAAAACAAACAGACAGCAGAATGGGCCCTTTGTTAGGGGAGGCCTTGTGTTTTGGAAACCTGCCCTGGGTGGGGTGCATCGATGGCTGGCATCACAGGTTTCTTCTGTGCTTAACGAGACCCTGATTGTTTCAGGAGCATCACGCTCCTGTAAGATCGTCTGATGGCCTGACATTTTCCATTGCGTAGGAATACTGTAAATTCAGATTGGGGTTGGATTACCGCTACTGCATAAACAGGCTTAATGGGCAAAACGGGCCCTTTCGGCATCTGCTTGGCCTTTTTGCAGCGGCTTTTTGGATCCACCTCTGGAGGAGTGGGCGGGTCGTGGCCTTTGTGTGGAGCGGGTGGTTGAGAATTAAACGTGGTTGAGATTTAAGGGTAGAATGTACCCACTGAAAGACGGCTGGCCTATTAAGAGTCCTATTCAGAACTTCAAAGCCATCAGTCTAATGTCACTGGAAATATCTATACAATGTTTAAAACACACATCCTGATCCTATTTCTATGAAAAAGGGCAGTGCGTTTTCCATTCGCGGAGACCTTTGTCTGTATCCAATAGCAACCTGTGCCTATTGTATGACATCACAATGTTTTTGTTTGCTTTTAAGGTTATGCTATCAAAGATCACGGTGCTGCATTGTTCCAACTCCTACACCTCGCTCCCCACCCACTGGTGCCGCTTGGGTGGGCCGTGCGCTTGTCTCGGCCTGTCGTACCCTCGACGCCACGGTCTCAGCTTGCGAACAGGCAGCACAGTCTAACTGACGTGAAAAACAGCCGCTGAATTGACGACTGTTGCCGAAACAGAGGAAGAGGGGGAGCGGAGGCCGCACCTGCACCAGGGGGGGCCTCCAGCGCATGTTTTTCAGGGGGGCCGGGGCAAAGCCAGAGGTGCCCGTGGGCCTCTTCTTCAGGACCAACACCACACCCAAAGGGTCTTCCCTCAGTTTCCCCACCAAGTTCTTCAGCTGCCAGCCCACCTGGATACACGGATCACAGTCACTCTCTCTCCAGCAATCGCAACTCGCTTCATTCTATTTCTCCACCAATCACAACATAATTCATTTACAGCACATTGCATCAACCTATCACAGTGCGTTAGATCATCTCCGACTATCACAGTACGTAATATTGTCTCCCTTCACCAATCAGGTCACATTACATTCTCTCTGTCAACCTATCATAGCATGTTAAATGCTCATCCTTTTCCATTACTAGTCTGATCCTGCCACTCAATTTTTAAACATTGCAGTCCTGGTGTGAGGTATTGGCAGAGAGTGACGGACAAGGAAAGGTTGCGTTTGCTCACCACTGTCTGCTTGTTGACCAGAATGACCTCGTCCCCGGCGTGGATCTTGTGAGTTCTGTCCGCTGGAGACTACGACGCAGAGGGAGGGAGATGATGAGCACGGTATTTTTACTACATTTGTTACCAGCTCTGAAGATCCGCTTTTTGCATGGTACACCACACAGCATGTATCTGCTTACCCGGTGGTTGAATATTACAGAGCTCGCCATTTTACACCTCACATATTCTACGGCTTGTCCACACACCCGAGTTATAATGTCTATTGAGGTAAAATAAGTACCCTACTGGTGGTTTCATCAAGAATTTGAAACCCTCAGGACCACTACTACTGTAGACTCTCACTTGTTCACAACCATGATAAGTTCACAATTTATTATCGTGGTGACATCATCATATCAAGCAATTTGATGCCCATGTGAGAATGCTACTGTTTTGTTCCATTCTGAAGCACCCACTGCAGTGTGAATATGGTAAAACCCTTTCAAAGCGGTGCTACAGAGGTTTCATTTAGAGGAGCTGAGTGGGTGGAATCCAAGTGGACCTCATAAAAACTCAGATGTGCCCTCCTCAGAAATGGAAGCCAAAAGAATGGGGGGAAAAAACACACTTTTGAACACTTGCAAACAACCAGGCCATTGTACACTCTCAAAGAGAGGATTCAGCAGAACCAGAATGAAAAACAGGCAGACTAATGTATTCAGGTACGCAGATACGCAGGATGGAAACGTCACGGCGGCAATTATGTGGTTCCGTTTCAGACGCTGGCTTCGTTTCGTTGGGTTTTGGGGGTCCACCCCACGTCAACTGTGCGCACGTCACGAGAGGAACCCACAAACATTTGCCAGCATCCGAGACTTTCGTTTCGCCGTAAATGTCAAAGATTATATAGCTAAAATGCCGATCCTCTTCAACCTTCCCATCTCCTGACAGCCCAACCCAGACAAGAGACAGGAGCCCAGTAGGAATACATAAACATATTGCGGGAATGGCGGGAATCACTCACATGTTCTGTGGTGCCGGTGATGATGTGTAGCCCGTCGTAAGTGGATTTGATATACATGCCCTGGAAAACGAGAGGAAACGTAAATTCTCTGTGGTCACAGGATCCTTTACAAAGGCTGTGGACTCTACATGTTCAGGATGTGCAACGTATGTCCCACGAATTACTAGAGTGATACGGAATTTATATCGCTGTTCATAATGGCACAGGTTGTAAAAAAAAAAAAAAACCCAGTAAAGCGGTCGGTTGGATGTCTACATACACAAGGCTTGACTTTCCTCATGTTTGACTCCAGCACTTGGCCTGAGTTTAAGCTTGTAACACTCTTTAACTTCTAAAAGTCATTTTAATTTTAACCCCCTGTTTAATTACGTATGTTACGTGATAATAACAAAATGAAGCTCTGATAAGTAAACTATTCTAATATTCTGTAAAATTTGACGTGCTTTTTTTTTCCATTCAGTTAGTCATAGTTTGCTTAGAGATGATGGATTGCTCGTATAAATCCCTGTATTTATTTAGTTTTGCTCAGTGATAGGGAAAGCCCATCTCACCAGTCCTTCTCCAGCCTTGACATCCATGATCTTCACCTCCTCCAGGCAGGCCGGCTGGATCATCATGGGGTCAGAGGTGATTCTCACAGTCTGGTCACAGATGCTGCTCAAAACCTTTGACTGAAATGAACAAGAAGCCTGTTTAGTGAACAAAGACTAGCAGCTAAATTCTGAAAAAAGCTAAATTTACTCTAATATCTAATTCGATTAGACACTTGACGGCTATGTAGAGATTCACTTGCTTTTTGACGCTTTAATGCTTTTTAGAAACGTCCTTTGTTCTGTTCAGTTTTATGCTGTTCTAATGTTAGCCACTTGTTGTGTTCTATCTATTCCTACACTGCTGGAGTAACAACAGTAGCAGCGAGAAGGGATCATTCAGCACTCAGTGGAAAGAACTGCACTAATCTACTAAAGTGACAGAGAGGGGGATGGGTGTTAGGGAATCTGTTAAATTTAGACTAAGCAAATTTGAGTCTGAACCACCGACTCATTCTTGTTTCACATTCCCAGGGTCAGAGTACTGGAGGTATGTCTGTCAACATCAATGAGACCCGGCCGTGGCCTCCAATGCTTGACCAGGACAGGAAAGGTCAAAAGGTTAGATAGCGACAGCAATGGTTAAACCATCCTAACCGCGTTCATTGTGATCCCCAGAGCAGGGCATGCCGACAAAGCGTGTGACAGAGCGAAACATACGAGAGAGGGAGAGAGAAAGAGGGCGAGAGACTCAGGAAGTTCTGTGTCAGGGCCTAAGACCTGGTTAGTGTCACACACAGGAAGCAGCTGAACCCAGTCTCCGCTACTAAAACAGGGAAAGTGACAGAGGCTTGTTGCCACGCAATCGATTTCCCAAGACTTATTTAACCTGGCTTCTGGCAAGAAGAAGATGCTCTCTTTGATGTGATCATCAAAAGCAATTCAAGTTCTACTAACCCACCACAGAAACGCACTGAGACAGGATACTTACGACTTCCAGGATCTTTTCCTCCATTTCGTAGACAGTGCAATCCTGCAGTTAAAGAGAAAGCATAGTTTAGAGGCCACGTCCTGAGTCACGCACACTTAAAGGCTTAAAATATACCATGAAATGCATACAAATACCACGGAATAAGCAAAACCTAAATTCCAGTGCTCGATAAATAACGCGGAGCCAAACATCCGGAAGTGGGTCAGAGGGGACTGGAAACGTCCCTCAAATAAACAGTCCGATGATATTCAGGGTTTTTAAATTACACGTCTGTGTAAATACGGTGACAAGCTAATGACAGAGCGTGGTGTGGGGGTGACCGATAACGGCTAAAGACAGTACGGAGGAGAGGATGGCTACCCCCCCTCACCCCCTCACCAGAACATTCCAGAGAAAGTGGTACATCCCACTGTGCGTACGAGTTCTATGGGAGGTGGCCTGAGAGAATTCTAAAATGGAGGCTCTTAGCCTGAGGCTACATAGTTACGCTGGGCTGTTGTCCATGACCGAGAACTGAGGGGCTTAGAGCTCTGAGACGAGCACTCCTTATTTAACTGCCGTCTGTTGCATTAATAGAGATGGACGGTGCCAGACACCATCACCCCCCCCGCTCGCTCCCTTTCTCTCACACAAACTGAAATCAGTGCAACTGGTCATAGGATGTTGTATTTCCAATGGACATAAGAATAGAAATACAAAAATCAATACCAAAGGGTGGATGGCAGCAGAAGTAATAATACTGACAATAGCAATTATAATAATAATGATGATAATAATGAACATTAAGAACAGGAATAAATATGGCGATGGTAATGCTAACAAAAAGCTAATTTATCCGGGTCTGGTTTCCTCAGGCTGTAGCCGTTTCCACATACCGGGCAGACACGGTGGTACACGTCCTTGCCAAAGTAGGCCTGATCATTGTTCTTCATCAGTCATCTCTTTGGATTTCATTAGGAAGTTTAAATTTAGGAAGCACAGAGACTTCCCCTTTAGGCAGCCAGAACTTTTAATATCAGCTTTTTCTAGAGGCCAGGCCAGGCTGCGGTAACTCTTCTTCATTCCTGTCGCTCTCGCTCTGTATATATCCGTCTTTCTCACCCACAGTCACACTCCTTTCTTTGTCTTTCCATCTACGGCTGAAAAGGCCCAATTCCCTGCCACAGCACCACCACAAAAATGCTGGGACAGGGGGCGGGCCCCTGCATTCTCTATCGAGACACTGGCAGCCCAAATTATGGATTCACCATTAAAATTCAACAAGGATTCCTTTATTAAGTGCAATGTTCAATCCGGTCATTTCCGTGCCCTGAAAGCCTTGTGCAGCAAGCAGAATGCAGCTAAAATTATAAACACTTACGTGCAAGTACCTGCAATACCCAAGTGGAATTCTTTATTAAAAACATTCCTCTGGAACACCACAACAGTTTTAATGGCCGTCAAAGTTTAATTTACGCACCAACAAATTAAAAACAGGAACTGAAACTTCCCCGACCTTTTCTCCCAACCCCCCCTATTGAGTTCCTGCATTGTTGCGATGGATTAACTTCAGTTAAGAGCACGAGGATTTAAAACCATCCAAGTCGTGTAGGGCTCACGCCGCAATATCTGGTGTCGCATCTGAGCAAAAGCTGGTATCTTTGAATCCTCTGGTTTTTGACAACGTGGGGGTGGGGGTGGGGGTGGGGGCTGACCTGCCATGTTCATATTTCCTAGCCATGCACATTCCACAGGCCCAAGAGGAGAAGAGGAAGGTCAGTGAGCAGATAAACTTAACATGCCGTTCCTTTGTTCCGGCTGAATCGACAAGATCTGCAGGATTATCTTTGAAAGCCGCGGTAGCCAGAGACCGCTGTGTACATACACAGCGCCACCGAGGACCTCTGAATAAATCTGTTTTTAAAAAAAAACACCTAGTTACATTTGGCTTTAAAGAACGGCGCTTCGGCGCACGGTACGGAGGGGACGGTCTGTTCTTCGTTTCACGCTAGCGTGCGTTTTATTAAACATCAGTTTATGATTTTCACTTTGCAGGGCAGGACACGGTGTCTGGGCACATGGCGTTAAATAATTACAAAAACATGAACGGAAAATAATTGAATTCTCGGGACAGCCAAATGCTTGCACCTCCGCTCAAATTTCAACAAAGACTATTATTCATTCAAAAGGTATTTAAGTGTGGTTTAGGCACAGGCTTCCTCTCACGTTATACCTAACAACACAATGCATTAGTCTAATATATTATTAGACTGAATTAATTTGAATGGCTTCTGTAAGTGCATTGAGTGGTATGGAAAAACCATGAAATTCAATGCAACATTTTGCAGGTAGGAGCTTTTGGGATCATCCTACAGGAGTAGGAGGCAACAAACAAACCGCCATTTCAGAACAGGACTGACAACCGCATACCAGTCAATGTCGCAAACAGTAAAATTAATGTAAGATCGCCTCTGATGTGGAACGCTACTGGATACATGCAGGGATTTACACACTTCCAAAGACGCTACAGAGAGAATCACGATGAATCACACACCTTCTCTACGTTCGAAGACTGCATTGTGTAGCCGTGTGGAACAAACGGTCTCTTGCTTAGATCTCTTCACCAGAAGAAATCATCATGTGATGAGTTTCCTCATAATAACCACTTCTTGTCTTCCACTTCTAAGCACTTCACACTGTTAATTATACCTTGGTTCAGTGCTTTTATCCGAGAACCCGTAAACAGCCTTAAACGGGTCCAATTTGTGGTTGGACAAACACAGATTAACCTACCTCAATTTCTCAGAAACATTTATGCTGCTAAAATACCTATTACTTATAAAGAACACCTGCACTGTAAGTTTGGATCACAATCCTACATTTATTATGAATGTTTGTTCATTAATGCTTAACAATATTCAGTTTAACAACATCATTCTATTCACCAGCAGTTAGCCTCATCCACGCCTCCCTCATAGAGTAGCTGAATGTAGTAGGATCATATGCTGCTGTCATAGGATTGAATATCAGTCGGCACACTGCTTTTTGTATCCTTGAGCAACGTAATTTACATCAATTGCTGTAGTAAATAATATCACATTGGATAAACTGGTTTTACAGAATATGTAAAAAAGAATAGCATTGTAAATTGCCCCGAATAAGGGCTCCTATTTTGTGTAAAGGAAGTACAGGATTGCCAAGAAGTCTCAAATATGTATAAACCATGTAATCTTTTCTTAAGCCTATTGTTTGACATCTGCAGATTACTAGGACGCAGTTAAATCACGTTATGGCGTATTTCAGGAGCACAGCAAGTTGATAAGCGCAATACATTGTAAGACTACAGTGCGTTCAGATAGCTGGAATAATCATAGCCGAGGATAAAAAGAAAAAAAGTTGCCAGACATTAATTGTAGTTAGTTAGTTATGATAGTCATATGACAGACACACGTTCTTTATCTTTGTGTATTTCTGTACAGCAGGCACACGCAATCCAGCCCCCCCCCCCCCCATTTTACAAGACAACTGGAAGCAGTTTTTCAGGAAACAATGTAGTGGAATGTTGGCAGGGCTTTTGTTTTTAAGATGATCAGAGGTTTTACGGAACGGTAAACTGTGGTTCACACCACTGCAGCCCAGACATGTAAGAGGCCCTTCTCATTAGCGCCGCTGAAAAGCGTAGCCTGTATTTTGTTCCGAGTCCAGGTTGGTGAATCAGCTACACTGCGGTGAACGCTAACGCTTTGGGCAAGCCTGCCCAGAGTGGAGTGGAAAAAGTATTAAGAACCATTAAAAAGGGGGGCAGCGTAGGCGTGCACTCGGAGATTAGCTTGCAGGCTGGGGGAAATAAAGCTATACCGACCTGTTGAACTGTAGTCGTCAGTTCCAGACACAGCTGAATGATTTTGTTCTTGGTAGCGGTGAAGTCGCTAATGCCAGTCAAGGGAGTCCTGTATTGACATAGAGGACAGAGAGAGGCCATTGGTCACATTACCTAATGGACAGCTGACCCAACACACCATCAGACACGGAATGAAGGATCTGTTCAGCATGAAGCAGCACAATTACACCAAAGAGTGTTTCGTCAGGAGACACAACAGCATCAGAGACTTCATCATTACTGAATGGGGACTGCTATTGTTTATAACACTGGTATATAGCAATAGCAATGGCAGTCCCCATTCTTAACCATTCAAACACCCCTTACTTTGTAATAGTACCGTCAAATCAAAAGTACAATCGCACTCTGAAAATTGGCATGTGTGTACATCAGACTGTATAGGACACCATCTAAAAAACTGAGCGTTATTTTAAAAAGCAGTGTTGAGGCAATTTTATTATTCATTATAATTCTTAATTAATTAATGCAAAGAATTAAATAAAAGTATTCAAATGGCCTCATAGTGTTTGCCATTATAATGAGACCAAGATATTGTTTTTACCATTTATGGTTGTCAAACTGTAGGTCTCAAAAGCAGATGTGGGTAGGCCCAAAGGGTAGTGAAAATGGACACTTTGTCCCTAATTTTCTTAATGATGGTTTGTATTTTTTTCTCTCCAAAGGTTACCAGTGACCATTACTCCAAGGTTACATTCAAATATCAGAAAGATCTGAGAGGTCAAGATTGAAAAAGAGTTATTTTCCCCTGGAATTACCCTATATATTATCCTAAACGCTGTGCAAGTTTGACTAGACAAACTCTCAAATTTTACGAAAGAAACCAGACAGTTTCCGGTTTCACTCAAATAGGACTTTGTGGAGGAATAATTCAGGAAAGGAATAGGTTTGAAACCACAGATGCACGAATGCCCCAGCGGACATTTTTTCTGTCTGTCTCCTGACGTCTGGCAGATGGAACATCATATTTCAGAACCACAAATGGGTAACCCCCCCGAACACTAATATTTTAGGAAAATGAGTGTAATACATGAAGGGGCTTTACATTTGGTTCTGTGGACACAACTTTACAGAATCACAGGCAAAAACCATTATTCATCAACTGTAAAATGCTTTTATATTCGATATTCTACTTTCCAATACAAAAAAGTTATAAAACACTTTGCAATACAATTTCTATAATAATTGGAAGAAAAAAACCCATATAAATAAATTGTAAGCCTCATTAGCGCTAGATGTATTGAAATAGGTGTGAAGGCTGGATCTGGAGCACTGGACATAGATATTTGAGGTGCAGTGGATTTAGGAGTAATGGGTGGGCCGTACCTGTCCAGCCAGGCCAGTAGGCTCTTGGCTGTTCCAATCAGCTCCACCACAGAGGTGAGGAACTCGTTGGGGGGCTTGCCAGAGGCCCCTCCCTCAAAGCACGGGTTCTTCCTGCGCTGCTGCGCGCAGTTGTGGAGGTTATTGGAAGACGCCCGCATCCGCGCGACCAGATTCTTCAGGTTGTCCGTCTCCACTCCGTAGTTCTGGGGGAACAAGCGCAGACGCAATGCTTTTTAACGACGTACAATAACAAATTTATAAGTAAAGTGAATATGCTCTGGGCGTCAAAATGTTCCTCAACGCATTCATATGCAAACATATGACCGCTTCTATACCTTAGTCATCTAACTTTCAGTGACTCAGTCACGACACATAGATAATGCTTATCATTGCTTTTTTCCTAGCGCCTGACGCCTACCAGCGTCACTCCGTCGGAATCCACGCAAAGTATTTTCAAACATGCATCAGCGTTTAATTGTAATCTGCAGTGACACACCAGATTATAAACATCTAGGTCAGTCTCACGGCCTCTGCAGTATAAAATTGCCCCGCATTCCAGGGGTCTGGTCCCGTGACCATTACTGGGTCAGCACGGACACATTCCTGAGACTCCAGTTTGCTCCTCGCTCTAATCTCATACAAAACACATACCCACAACTTGTACTTATCAATCATTTCTACTATCTCATACAGCATATCTTTATAGTATCTTTATGTTAAAATAACATATAACGCAAGACCTGATTGAAACATTATAGAATTTGGTATGTAAAGCATCTTTGGATGTAAAACTTTACCATATATTGACCACACTGTAAACGTATGGACTCAACCGCATTCCTGATTTCGCATGTACTTGAGTTGCGGGCTGACGCTAGCCTGTGTTAAATATACATTTCTGCTTCGGTGTACCGAGTCCCTAATCTCCTGAGACTGTCTGTCTGGCCTGGGGGGATTCCTCTGGAGGGGGGGCTAATGGGAGAGGTGAAAAGGTCCCCTAATTTCTTCCCCAGTAGCTCCAGACCCCGGTACGCGCACTTAGGACACGACGAGTAGCCCGGCATACAAAACTCTCCACAACACGTTCTCTGGGAAATGGTCAATAGAGTGGTATAATGGGTTAGGGAACTAGACTTGTAACCCAGGGACTCCCATATAGATCACTGCTGTACCCTTAAGCAAGGTACTTAACCAGAACTGTAAATAGTAACTTAAATTATAAAAATCCAGCTCTATAAATTAATTGTATGTTTAAAAAAAACCAAGCGGTGCGAGTCTCTCCGGACAAGAGCATCTGCTAAACGGCAAGCAGCCAGGCAGTTAGACAGCGTCTGCAGTTCATCCTATCGGCAAAAACTGACCCGTCCTCCTTTATTGAGAACCCCGGGCCAGTTTAACCACGTGGACAAAGTCTGGCGCCTAGAACCACCAGGGAGGCGTCCTTACATTTATGAGCTCGCCCCCCGCCGACCGCAGCGGATGCCTGCGAGGGGATCTGAGGCATTGCTATCGAGGGAAAGCTTATGTCCGTCCGGACCGGGGCCCGACTAGGCTGGCCTGAACCGTTCTGGCAAAGCTCAGGACTGCGGAACCTTCAGAGCCACGAGAGACAGCACGCGGGCTTTTCTTGGCCGGAGCGACGGGACGAGGCAGGATATACGGCAGTCAGAAATGAATCCCGGGAAGCGGGCCTTTCTTCTTTACCGCGAACGCTAAAAGAAAAACGAAGGACCGCACGCTTCACCGGGCGGAGGTTACCGAGGCGGTCTGGAGGGTGCTGGTGCTCAGATACCGGCAGTGTGACACGAGCCTCGAACCGCTGCCGCGAAGAAACGGAGGCGGAAACGGCCCAGAACGGGTCCCTCGCGTTCGCTTCCCCGTGAATCATTTGTCCGACGGACGCTGGAGGGGGCGAGAGAGACGGAGAGAGAGGAGCGGTTGTGCCTCAGCGCCGGGCCGAACGTCGGCCATCCGGAGCCACTTAGGACCTTCCTTAGTCGCCGACCGGGTAATCGGGCCCAGGCGCACGCTGCCGGGCTCGCGCGCGTTCGCCCCCCTCCCCGGTCCGCGGCGCCCGCCGTTTTAAAGCACCGCGGCCCGAGAGGCACGGATTTAAAGCGCTCAAACGGTGAGCGGACGGAAGGAGAGGGAGAGAAAGGGGGGGGGGGGAGACAAAGGAGTGCGAGGCTGCGAAACGCCCGCGCTGATGGATGGAGGTGTCAGGTCCACTTCCTGAGCGCCGTTCCTCTTTCTAAGGAAAGGGGCACAGGCAGGGCTTCCTCTCCGCGGGACACAGGAAGTGGAGCACGCATCACCGGCTCGGCGGAAACAACCGGAATAAAAACCGCGAGGGGGGAGGGGGCGGAGGGGGGAGGGGTCAGAGACAGGTGGGGGGGGGAGGGGGGGAATGGGAGGGACCATCTGTTTCCTGCTCTTCAGTAGATCATCTCCGGCAAAACTCCATTCGGAGAGCCCCGGCGGCGCAAAGCACGTCCCGTGCCTTGCCGTTTCCACCCTGTCCGTTCGCCGCTGCCAAGTCGGCTCCATAATCATCCAGGGAAAAGTTACGGCCCAGTTTCCCGTAGATCAGAAAGACGTATTTTTAAAAATGCTGAGGCATGAGGTTTCGGTTTGCTGCCGTTTCGAGCTGCTGTGTTTGTGGATCGCGGCTCGCAGTTCTTTTCGAAAATGACAGATTTTAAACAACCGACTGTTTTGTGGCTTTGACGTAGTGCGGCCCACAGTCCATTTGCTTGAAAACACAGGGCCCCCTCTAAGGGGTTGGCTTAGAATCGAATGCAGTGTCACGGCTCTCCACACACCCTGCGACTTCAGTGGGCTGGGGCCATGGGAGCCTGTGGGTGTGACAGCTGTTTCTCACATCACCTGAAACATGAGCTACTAGCTATAGCTAACATACCGAGCACATCCCTCACACACACGCATGCAATGAAGCACGCAAACATATGCTCATACATAGGCGAGCATGCATGCATGCACTTCGGTAGATGAGAGAATATAATACAATACAGACACAAACACACATGTATGTGTTTGCTAAAGTGTTGATATTCAACACTATTGACATTGCAACAGCAGCCTCCCTCAAAAGGTTTATGCCGTCTGTCATTGTAACTGTCATTTATCACACCATTCCCTTAATACCAGCTCCTTATGGGAAACTCACTCCGAGACGTCGCACCGTCAAAAAAACAACATTCACCAACCATTCTACGAACAAATTTGTTCTTAAGACTTTCTTTAAAATGTTTTTATGAACATTCTGGCAGTCAACAATGTTTTCTTATTAGGGATTTTTTCTTGGGTTGAACAAAAGTTCAGAATGTAAACATCAGTTAATCCCGAAATGTTTGTAAAAACGCTTTAAAGAAAGTCTTAAGAACAAATTTGTTTGTAGAGTGATTGGTGAATGAGGCCCAATGTTTTTATCCTCCAATGCAGTGGATCTAGGGGGGAGCGCCAGATTGGGCTATCTTGCAATTGACAACAATTGTCACAGAAGTGAGAAGCAAATCTTATCCCGCCCCTACTCTTCCCTTGGACGAGGATTACGTCACAAGAGCGCGTCGCCGAGGCTGAAGCCCGGGGTCTGAACCAGCAACAGAGGGTCTGCGTTTGCCTGCTCTGAGGCAGGGACGTCGGCTCATGCCGACCTTTCACAGAAACAAAAAAGGCCTCCGCGTGACGCTCTTCTGCCGTTCAAAGGCCAGCCGGAGGCGCTTTCAGAATGGAGACTGAAGCCAGCGGAAAGTGTTGGCTGAACGTCAGGACCCGTCGCGCGTTAAGGCGCTCGGCTCCATTTGTGAGTGCCGGATGCCCTTTGGCAGGAGTTTACAATAGGAGCGCGGCGGAGAAACGCAGAGGCGGCATCGCTCCGCTTCCACTGGCGCCGTGCCCGGTCACAGCACCGCCGCCACCCGCCAGCCCGAAAATGGAAATGCCGGTGCGCCGTCGTGCGGCTACGAGCTAACAATCGGAGGGTGCCCTATCAGCCGATTCGCTCCTTGAAAAGTCCATCATCACATTACAGTTTATCAGCAGAGGAGGTGTCAGTGATGGTTGTGCCAGTTCTCAGTTTGACAACACGCCACTTTTAAAGGAGCAAAGATGCTCCCCGGGTGTCCAAGGATCAAAAGTCACTTGAATTTTAGAAGTTGGGGGCCATACTAATGCAAGACAACAGCTGAACTTATACAAGAGCCTTGTCGGCCATGTTCTTTTTTTCTTGGTGTCAGGGAAGATTAACGGACCTACACTTCGTGTTCCTTGTCACACACACACACAAGTTAATGCTTGTTAACAGATTACACGCAACCGCTTCAGTTGTCAGTCCCATTTGCAACCGTACTGCGTGTGAACCAGACGATATTAAACGAGAAAATGGGAACAAACATATTTAGGTTTTATATGAATTAACCCGTAGTGCACGTCTCCGCACTCCAAGCAAAACCGAGGCCGTTATATTACGTAGGTTACACAGAGCGCAGTATAGCATGGACCTCCTGCTCATGCTTGTGGTACTATCACAGTAAAGCCTAGGAGCAGTGTGCTGGGCAGGCTCATGCACTCATGCAATGGACTTTTCCCTCTCGGTACATATGGTGGACATAAAAAACAGAAGCAAAGAAGGTCAGGCTCGAGGTCTGGCGACTCATAATGGGACGGAAATAAGGTCAATTAACGTAGTGAATGTCATAATGTCGTTTGCCTTGAGAGAGCGCAGCGCATGCGTTTGAATATAAGCCGAAATATGCACGGGAATCGGTAACTGTACAACGCTGAGCACAGTACGCGTGACCGCAGTGTGAGAACTGAAGCTCAGTGTGTTTCTCTTTCTTGCCTTATTTCATGTTTACGACAGGCCGGCGGGCCATAAATCCCGTCCAAGCTGTACTTGTAATTGACCGAAGGGCCTCTTGCACAGAGAGCCACCGCTCTCTGCTCCGCACCCCGTGCCCCCCCAGCATGGTGCCGGGTGAGAACGGGGGGTAAGGGTGTGAACAACGTGAGGGCGACAGCTGATTGGACATTCCTCTGTGCGCGGTGTGTGTGAAAGAGAGGGAGAGAGAGAGACTTCTTTCATCCCTCCCCACTGAATTAATTCTCCCACTGAGAGGTTCACACCAAAACTATCAGGCCTGAGTTACGTACTGGGCTCAGTAAAGTTCATCCCTCAGGAATGCATGTTACAGGCCTCTGTTCAGGCCGCAGCAGCAATCAAGCTTCTTTTTAAAAAAAAATTCATTTGACATTTACTCATCCAGGGAAAAGATTTAATTGAGACTGACATGCGCCTGGCCTTATGTTTTCTTAAACGATTCCCCTTTTTCTTGAGATTTACACTCAATTTCTTTCCTTCTTTCCTTATTATTATTCCAAAAATAGAAGCTGCACTGGAATTGTCTTCTCATGATAAAGACTGAAAAACCCAGATGGATTACTAATACAATGAACACTGAAAAGAAATCATCAGTCCCAGCCATCTATGCAAGTCTCTCCCAGCTGGGTTAAGTGCATGATTTTTATCCCAGACACCATCCCGTCTGTCTGTATTGGGAGTTTCCTGTTCCTCAGTCCAGTGAGTGAGGTATGACTGATCTTGAGTCTGATTAAGTGGTTGGTTCGGATTCTGTGCATGCGAGAGCAGAAACAACCCCTCCCCCTCCCGCCCCCGCCCCACCCGAAATTAGCGTAGGGAAGGAAACCAGAAACCCTATACTCCCGTTTCTCTACATTACATTACATTCATTTAGCAGACGCTTTTATCCAAAGCGACATACAATAAGTGCATACCGAAGGTCGTTGAAACAACTACAAGGAACTACAATTCCTCTACAAGGAATGACCGGGATTGTGATTACACGCTTCCTAATTCCCTCCGTCTTTGTCAGGCTTTTTTTCCACATACGCAGTGCAATCTAACAAACGTCCTCAAATGGCCCCAATTTCCCTATGCTTAAGTTTTTGGTGATCGCGTTTGGTAGCCTGTAATAAGGTGAAATCTGCTCATCGTCAGTATAGCGTCACTTTAACATATGACACGTAATCAACACGGATTAAGCGGTACTTGCTTAAATAAATGTAAGGTTATCATGAGCGTCGTAAAATGACTGCAATCAAACGAAGTATCCTGCTAACTGAAGGGATTAGGTAAGAGAACTACATAATGGGTCCCCTGGTCTTCTTTGCCTATCTTCTTCTGTTTATGCTGAATTTCCTTCTGGGATAGTAGTTATCGTGCTCAACTGGTGGCTTTACGGTCAAGCTGCATCGCCATCTTGGCGCTGGAGGTCTGAATTATAGGTTAAAAAACCTGAACACGAAGGATACGCGGCCCCGAGAAACACAATGCTTGCGGGCAGCAACATTGTTTCCCAGTAGCCCTAGAAATGCCAGAGCCTATATTTAAAGGTCAATGTGCAAAGTGAATGTTATCAAACAGGCTTGTAAGCCCACCCATCATTTCACTTCCTGAAACCATTGTAAATGCCTCGGAGCAGAAGGTACGGACAAACGTAAGGCCGTGACATTCAACTGAATATGAGGCAAAGACACACAATCCGAGTGGATAGTGCCCTATATATATGGTATGTAAATCTGGATTTAGCTATTTTCAGTTCTCCAAGTTATAATATAAATTTGTTGGGATTAATGATTAAATTAATTAAACATATGCCCACTCAAATCATACTTTGGAGTATGTGGGTGTGTTTAATACGGCCAAAAATCAGTTATTAGTATATAGACAAATGAAATAGATGATAGATGACTTGATAGATGACAATCCTGATAGAATCAGAAACTAGCAGGAGGCACTGAGTTTTCTGGCTGTACCTAAAGCTACCATTTTCAAGAACTGAAATATGCATAGCTCTGGGGTCAAAAATGTCTCACTGGGCATGTGGATAAGATCTGTTTCTACGTAAATGTTTAGTCATTGTAATGGAGGGAAAGAGAATGGGGAAAAAAGGGAGGGAAAGACCAAAACTACTGACTGAATATGGGGTCAAACAATTTTCTACTTAGGCATTGGGTAATGGAGGAATGACAAATGCAATGTTATGTTTAGATATTAAGCGCTGAGATGCCTTTTAAAACACACTGACCAGAGCGCACAGCAGGTCCACGGCTTCCAGCACAAGCTCCTGGTGGCCGATCCTGGTGACGCCCAGCTCCTCCAGGTCAGGGTGTGAGATCTTTAGCAGCTGCTCGCCGTTTATCTTCTCCTGCTCGATGTTGTGGACGTACTGCTGAAGGCTGTCATCCAGCCCTGAGAGAGAGACAGAGAGGTGGAGAGGGAAGGAGAAAGAGAGAGAGAGAGACGGTCAGACAAAGAGCCCCATTCAGGGACGCGGCGTGGCCTGGCCACGCCATGACTCTGTCAGACCACCGGATCAAAGAGCCAGTATGTCAACACAGGAAAACTCGCATTGCCAGACTGACGCTCACCACTGTCCGGGCCCTACAACACTGCTGTAGCCACACGTATTTTAAATGCGAGCGCTGAACTCCCTGGCCAGGGCGGTCATGGGACCAGTTCCGCCAATATCAAGCAATGCTCCGGCCTCACGAGACAAAGAGGTCTATCCTACATCGTCTGTTCAAAGGACTCTGGGAACAAGCTTCTATCTGTTGGAACAGCACCCTCAGGCACACTTGTTTGTGTAAATAGTGAAGACTTAACAAATGCTACAGCTGATGGGTGGAGGGGGAGGCGGGGGGGGGTCATAAATATAACAGTGGCTGAACCCCCACCCACCTTTGTTTGGAAAGCTAACTGACAGATGGCTGCGGGCCGAGGAGAGGAGAGAGGCAGTTGACCCGGCGGCTGACGCCGCCAGCACCTCCCCTGCGTTTACAGAACCTGACGAGGGTAACTCCGACTTTTCAGAACGGTCTTCAAAAAGTCTTCAGAAAAACAAGAGCCTACAAGCCGTCGGCGAGGAAGCCTGACCGAAAAATTACGTCCTTCTTAGCCTACTATCTGAATTTTACAGCCCAATTAGCACAGAGTTCTCATGTAATTGGAAGAGCTTTAAAGCAGACTCTGTCAGAACATCTGGTTTTGTCCCACACAGAATCCACATGTTGAGTAATATGGTACCTCTGGTATTCTGATTAATTCGTTCTGTGAATTCACATAAGAGACCTTGCAAAATGAAAGGCAGCCAACTACTTTACCGTCGTCTCGAACTATACAGAAAGATAGAGAATATGGACAAAAGCAGAAAGCACATGGAACCTGTTTGCATTCATGGAGGTGAATAGTACACAGCTGTGTGAGGAAACAATGAGGAACACTTCAGTTTACCCTCCCCCTAAACCGACAGATGTGGATGTGTCCTCTCATCACCCGTTCTATAGTGGAGGAAACCATTCTGGACTCTGGGAGGTACAATACTTGATGTGGGAGTCAACACTTTTGGAAGGCAAAGAGTGGAACCAGAGGCAAGTATCAAGACACATTGGGAGACACTCAGGGCCTGATTTACTAAGACCTTTAGCGTGTGCAAAACATTTTAGCACACGCAAAACCAATAACATGACAAATGGTAGAGCATTAGGTTTCAGATACTTGAGAGGGTCATGGTATTTGTTTTGCACCAATCATTGGTTGTGTTATTAGTTTTGTGTGTGCTAAAGGTTTTTGCACCCGCTAAAGGTCTTAGTAAATCAGGCCCTCAATTGTTCTCCCGCTGTAGAGTTTACAGTCTAACAATCTCGGCAATCCACAAATAATTCTCCCCATAAAAACGCTTTCAGGCCCTAGCAATAGTGACTATCAGGAAGTATTGGTGCAATTCTAATTGCCAATTGGACTTATTATCACACCTGTGTGAGAACTAGGGCCCGTCTGAGGTGTCCTGTTACTGGCCAAAGCTGTAAAAGCTGCAAAAGGGCTTCGGTGACAAACACGACTGAACTGTACAGCATTAGGTTTCAGATACTTGAGAGGGTTAACCTGTCGGCACTCTGGGACAAAAGAGGTGGCAATCACCCTATATTGTGTGGCAGAAAAAACACAATTTTCACCCAACAGCACAAAACCACACACATTTACGTGCACTTACATGTTGCTAAACACAAGCAGGCTTGTCTGCACACAAATTCACAGGCGCACGTGCACAATAACAGGTAATAACAGCCAAAGCCGACTAAACCACAAGACACAAAGCATCAGGCTATAACAACCACAAACAATCATAATGCCTCTCTCGTCCTCATACAGATTTATTCATGCGTTTATACACATGCGAGCACACACACACACACACACACACACACACACACACACACACACACACACACACACACACACACACACACACACACACACACACACACACACACACACACACACACACACACACACACACACACACACACAAAAGCCATTATCCTGCTTGTTTTTGGTTGAAGGACATTTGGAAGGAAAGTTTGGAAAGAAAATAGGAGTTGCATGACTAATGTTTTGATAATAAATTTACTCTGCCGTTTGCTCTGGTTAGTGACGAATGAGGTTTAGGCTATAAATTTTTTCCTCCCGAGAATTCCCGGGACCGCTTTTCACAGTTTGCCTTCACTCAGACTTTGAGTGAGTCTGCAAAATCACTTCAAGAGCAAACCAAAGCATGACAAAGACACTTCAGCGCACTAAATTCAGCCCTACGCAAACAAAGCTGTGCTAATGGGCCTGCTACAGAGGCACTCAACACATCAGCTGAAGAGCTTTTCTTGTTTAAATCATGTTTTTCGGTTTTTGGAATACAAATTCTCTGGTTGTGTTTAGCATGCAGTCAGAAGCCCCCTTTTTGTGGAAATTTGGGCTGTTGGAGCAATGGGATTTGAGGGCATTTCAGATTACAGGTCTGCCGCAACTGCTCTTTCTTGACAATTTTCCTTAATTGCCATGTCACTCGGCGACACAAGACCGACATTAGCATCTCCGAGAGGGCCTAATCAGTGCCAGATCAGTCTGATCCTGGCAGCTTGGGAAGCAAAGTGCTTCCCGGCACTGACAGGACAAAATAACGCCCAGAAAACAAAGCTTGCATGTCGTCTGTTTCAGCAGATGTCTGTCACCCTCCTTCCCTTCCGCCCAGAACCAAAAGCCCGAACAGTGGAATTCCAGGTCATGCCGAGTCCTGACTGGGGTCTCGGAGTCTAATTGGGAATGGATTAATGATCTGGACTTTAAATGGCTCCCTCCCACCCTCCTTTGCCCCATGTCCTATGGGGTCGCGCTAATGGGAGCCCATAGAGAGAGGGAACACAGGCCTTCCGGTCGCAATCAATTACACAGAGGCCCCAGGGCCTGGCACAACCAGTCACTCCACATAACGGCACTCCCACACAGTATCAGCAAAAACCTTATTAAACATTTACAGCCAGCCATCAGTGACTCAGCACCGCAAGGCTATCATCTTACCTTTAAAAGATAACAAGAAAAAGAGACACAACAAAAGACGAGACAAGCCGCCAGTGCACAGGTCTGGGAGGAGCGAACACTGAAGGCCTACGCGGCCATCCTGTCAATGCCGCTGAAGCGCGGCTTCAATATCAGGATACCCATCAGACAGGTGAAAACCAGAACCAGTGAAGCCAGAAATCACAAAATAAGGATTCTCAGACTTTAACATTATAAAGAAAATCAAGAACTACAACAGAGTGCAAAGAGAAACCTAACCACTACACCGAAACGGTTCATGACGTTTCATGTTTCAATAGTGCGTGACTTTTCCTGTTTCTTCTCATTAGATTATTCCGGCTGTTTGGATTACGGTTATTCCTTCTTATTTCTGGTTGTAAATTGTCCAACTTTCACCGGATCTGAAACCTTAATAGTTGGATGACGTGGAGTCTGTTCAAGGTTTGACTGCCGCAACGCAATGATCTCTGCAGATTCTGTAAAAAAGATCCTTCTCGCAAGCATGGTTCTCAAAATTTACGCATGGTTTCAGGGTCATGCTCGGCATCTACGCTGTAACTTTAGGAGCCAAGTTCCATTCCAAAATTGTCCTGCTTTAGAAGACCAATTCTTACCAAATCATCCTCAAAATCAGAGTCCAACCTCAAAGCCCCCGTACTCTTCTGGCCACCCACTGTTCATTTCAGTTCAGGCAAAGTACCACAACTGGGCGCCTTCTCCAACAGGTTCAGTACACAACAAAGGCCTTGTCCGGAACGGATGGGAATGTTTCCGATGGACAGCTGCAAAAGTCCCCACCAGCGCTGCTTCAGTCTCGATGTCAATCCATCTGGACAAGACGACAGGCTTCCCAACAGGAAGCACTTACAAAATAGGCAGCCAAGCACGCAAATACCAAGCAACATAAATCCTGACTCCATATGACTCCGGTGTCAATTAAGATGACTCCTTCACAGAGTCAAGGAAGAAAAACAACCTATTGCCATCTCATTTTTCATCGGAATTGTAGCCTGGGAAAAGATTATGGAATGACAAAGAACTCAACTGCACAATCTGGAAAAAAAAATAAAACCAGACTACGGCATACCAGGACAGTATTTTGAATTCAGCAATAGACATATCATGGTGTCACAGCGGAATTGTGCAAGTCAAAACACGATCCGGGGAAGCAATGTTCAAAGATCGTTTACTAACTAGATTTGGAAAACATGCTTATTAAACCACTCAATGTGACCTCTAGCTTCCCCGCACCATCCCTGGAAGGAAAAAAAAAGAAAAAAAGAAGTAATTGCAGAATTAGATGGGCCATGTCTTGTCTCGGCTTCCCTAAGTGATCCTTGATCTAATTACTGGTGAATTCTACACCATTTGTGGTAATGCACAACAGCTTTTCGGTGACCTGCACATATGTTCCGACCGGGGAAACCTGACACCAGGCTAGCCAAATGAAAGCGGTACTAGAAATGACCTTTAAAAACCAGGACAATCTGTGCACACCCCCCCCCCCCACCCCCCACCCCACCCCACCCCACCCCAAATCCCTTCTAAGACCCAGAGTTGCGAATAGGCCTAGTGTAGCACCAGAGAAGTCTACCTTCTCAGGGTTTAATTACAGATGAGAGAATACTTTTTGTCTTTCTCTTACAGAAGAAAAGCCCCCTCCTCTTTCCCCATGGGTGCTCTTATTCCGAGCGCGACATCGGCCCTCCCTCCCTACAGAAAGGACAGTGGGAACACTGCGGAGCACAATAGCAGGGAACTGTAACTCTCAATGGCTTTTAAACCCGCCAACCTGTGGGGAACAGTGGAATGCTCATTGTTCTCCAAGTTCTATTGAGGGAATTCCAAGATTCCACAATGGCTCTGTGTCTCCTATTGACAGCAGAAAAAAAGAATTCACTGAATGTGTACTTTTGTCTCTTTTTTTTCTCTCAATGCACGAATTCAGATGGTGAAAACAAAGGAAGTTGCATTATTTCATGTGTAAAAAGGACTGTTCTCCAACAGCTAAAGAGCCCATTTTAGTCATAACTCATCCATTCAGCGCAGATGAAAATGCACTGCTATGAAAGCACATCCCATGATATTTAAAATAACCACTGCTCTCAAATAAATGCCACCCATGCGCAGAGCTTGCACAGAAAATGAGTCTACATTTGAATGCAAGGTCAATGACATAAGGGCTTGTTAGCTGTGACCTGACCTGCCTTATCCAGTTGACCAGGACCTGTCTGTCCTATGATTAATACCAGCTGAGTAAAGCAAGGGTGGGCTTTAGATTGTGCGTGATAAACAAATAGGTAAAGGAAATGGAAAGAGAAAGAGGGAGGGTCAGAAGAGAGGAAATTCTGCTTCAAGCCTAATGTCTTAACAGACAGCAAAACAAGAGTTGGAGACAGAAAAAAAAAAAAAACCACCCAGACGGGTTCGTTTTAATCTCACCTAATTTACATGTCTGCCACTCACGGGTTTCAGAAGAGAAGTAGTTCACGGTCACCGAATTTGGCTGTTACTACATGTTCTTGGCTGTTAGCAAAAACATCTACACAGACTTTTCACCCAATTTCAAGATGAGGTTAAAAAGCAAAAGAAAAAAAGTGTTTGCATGTGGGGCTTAGACTGGGAACGATACTTCTCAGAACGTCACCACAACCCAGTCTCCACTTTGATTCCCAACACCAACCGGGCACGTCCAACACGCATTCGTTGTACACAGAAATAAACAAATCCAGCGCACGAGTATTTTTGCTCTGGTAAATGCTAGTTTGCAACTGGCCGCAGTCACTCAGAGAAAGACCTGTGGATTGGCTCGCTTCTCTAAAGGAAGGGACATTCGGCAGAGGCTAAATGTCACCCGTCGCTGCGCGTTTTTCCTTCATCTTAAATAAACAGAATGGGACGGACGAGCGCTGTGGTGTACGAGGGGCCTTTTTCGAGTGCTTCTCAAATACCCCTGCTGCTCAAGGTTTGTGGAAGTGTGGAAGTCAACATACGCACACGCTGCAGTTGATGCTGAGGATGAATGACTGCACATCAATGGCCCCCAGATTCCATCAATGGTGTCAGTAAAAGCTGCTACTCTGTCCTTTAGCGGTGGCACAAAGCGAATGAGCCTTGAGACCTTCCAGTCTATGTGCTCCATACTATTCGCTGCCTCTGCTACGGCTTGTTTTCTGCCCAAAAGCATTTAATCTGGGTCGGCCAGGAGGGAAATGTAGTCTTTCTTTGCGAGAGAAAGCAAAAAGGAATTCTTCAGCATGTCGAACAATGAACCTGACATATCTTTAACAAATTTCCAAATGATCAGCTCCCCAACTACCATTCCCTGTCCAAAGTGCAATCGTACATGTGTTGTGTGTGTTTTGCACGCTAAACCCAACACTAATAGTGTCCCGTTCTCTTTTGTGCTGGAACTGGGAGAACACAAAGGCAGAGACTGCAGCTCTGAGGCCATGAGTTAGGGGAACAGGACAGGCTCAACGCATGGTGTTCCTGAAGCCATGGCAACCTTGGTGATTGATGCAGGTTTGAGATAGAATGGGCAGAGAAGCAGAGATCCTTCAGAAAAGTGATTTATCCCCGGCTTCCACCCAGGTCAATCGGCAGTACAAAGGGTCAAAGAGATTCAGCAAAACTTTGCTTCACTTCCTGTCCACAAAGCTCCTGTTCATTTCCAGAGAAGTTAAAACAAGCACAGATCACAATGAAACAAATGTTTTTACCCCAGTTGGCACATTGAAACCGTGTGCTTTTATAAAAAATAAAGAATCATGTGACCACTTTGTGTTCCAACACAAGTAGAAATGCCCGAGTTTGGTTCAGACACAAAGCTGAACAAACCGCAGTCTACTAACTATTGTGGGGTCCATCAACACCACGCCCACCTTGGCAAACCCTTGAATAAAAAAAAGAGTCTGGAAATAAACGACTTCCGTTTTCTTCGCCGCAGGTACCGAAACTGGTGGCGGGAACGTTGGCGAGAAAATGTCAGTCTGCATCATATTTGCCACTGTGTTAGGACGTCAGGAGCGCTATGACACATCGTGCCATCCCTTGCCCTCAGGCACGAGGCTGTCACGGTGATGACGTGCTCCAAGGCGCTTCCTGTTTGAGCGGCGAGCACTGCCTGACGGTGCCAGGAGTGTTCGGCGTGTTTCTGCGTGGCCCCCGCTTGATGGACAACTCACAAAACAACTGTGCCTACCTGTAGACCAGGAGCACTCATTCAACAGCCCAAACAAACACTGCCACTACCCAGGGAGGGATTCATTTTTGTTCCTGGCGCACACACAGGAATTACTTAAAACATAGCATTGTCCCCATGGATTATTAAAGGAGACCTTGTCTTCACAGAGAAGATTTGAAATGCAGTAACCATAGCTACTTAGAAGCAGTCCTATAGATAGTATTGAATTTCAAGGAATATTTATATATATATTTATATTAAATTTTAATTCAACTAATGGGAAAAATTAACCAACTTATTTTTAGGTCTGTTCTGCAGACAGACAGACAGACAGACAGACAGACAGACAGACAGACAGACAGACAGACACACAGACACACAGACACAGACACACAGACACACACACACACACACACACACACACACACACACACACACACAAAAGCCGGGCTCATTTAGAACAGATTTTGAAATGTCCAGCACCTAGTTGTAACTGTATATAACTGACCTTTAAGGAATATTCTGTACTTATTCTTTTTAATTCTCTATAGTTGATTTTTTTTGTTAAAACCAACAATTGCGATTCAAACAGGTCAGAGATGACCATTTGTGAGGTAAATCATGTGAGCATTACACCATCCTGCTGCTTTTTCCCTTAAGTCCCAGTGTCACACACCAGTGAGCATCAATGTCCCACAGTAGGGGAGTTACAGTAAACCCCCCGCTCCTTAGTCACCGTACCTTGTGCGCGCAGGTTGCTAACACCGGTTTGTTCACAAATTTCTCGCACAACATGTGGGAGACAGTGAGTCAGAGTGACACATTTCCACAAACGAACGACATTTTGGGAGCGCCCTTCCTGCTAGCAAAAGCCGATGGACTAGATAATTCACAAGAAGGATTTCTGGATTTCAACACTGACATAACGCTCTCTATACCTTAAAACCTTTCCTGTTCTAAAAAAAAAACAGAGGTAAAATTCCACTGCCGTGAGGTTCTTAACTTAACTCTGATATCTCTAATAAGAGATGTGCCACTTTTGACAGAATTAGATATTACCCATGGGCAGCCAAGTTCTATTTCTCTCTCCTTCACCTGAAACAGAGACCGTAAGGACTGCCACTATAGTTACAAACTGCAATAACATTCTATCCAGATTTACCTCTAAAGCTCTATGCAATTGATTGTCATGCGATTTGTATTAGGACTGATACATTTTAGCAATTGTGACATTTGTCTCTTTCTCATATTTTTCTTCAAACATTGAGAGGGAGAAAAAATAAAGAATCACACTTTCTTCACCTAGTCAAGTTTAATAGCAAAGTCCACAGTGGTGAGAAAGGAGGTTCAACTACCAAGGCAAACTTAACACCAAATAACCACAGCAAGCTATACTTCAGGAACAGACTCACAAGCAGGCTGAAATATTTCAAACGGAATGTGTGGTGTGATTTAAA
The DNA here is from genome assembly GCA_029718625.1 of Synaphobranchus kaupii. Lineage (NCBI taxonomy): Eukaryota > Metazoa > Chordata > Actinopteri > Anguilliformes > Synaphobranchidae > Synaphobranchus > Synaphobranchus kaupii. The sequence continues at coordinate 19,319,750 of CM056381.1, read as the reverse complement.
ATCCATCACTTATCTGCCTTTTCTTTCAATGCTTTGTAACTGCACCTGCTGTAAGCCTCGACAAATATGTGAACATGTCCAGACATGTTGAATCCTGGCTCATGGTGATGCACACATTAATGCCACAACTCAGTTAATTTATTTATAAATGGAAACACTCTACTTGGGTTGTGATGTACAAATGTACAAAAAGCTCTTATTTTCAATATCCACAACATATGAATATGTTTCATTATAAATATGAAAACAGTAAATAATAATTTTATTGAGTGTTTTTAGCCCTTTTTAGTCTATTTTGTGTGAACACATAGCACTTTGCTTCAGAAAGTCTGACCTGTAATGTAAGTATGTGCAACATCCCAGATATTTGAGGTAGCCTTTTTAGCCTAAGTTTGAATTCCATTAAAAGCAACAAGTTCATATAAGGACATCCACTTACATAATTGTCCACACACCTCCCGGAGAGTAGACGTTTGCAAGCAAGGCTCAGGCGGCCAAACACAAATTCTACTCATACTTGGCTTCTGTCTGAACATACCGGAACCCTCAGAACATCAACGCGTGAAACTTTAGTTCCTACTCACTTCACAGGCACAGGGTAAAGAGACCCCAGTGGATCTGACACATGGGATAAAGTGTGCAAACCATGAGGTTTCTTTGAACTGGAGGGTAAACACAAAGTTGCTGTATCAGTAGTAGCCGGGTGTTTTCCCACATTTTCCTGTCGTTTCATTGTTGACTCACAAGTTCCAACCCTTTCATTTCAGCAACTTAAAATTGCAAACAGAGCTCATTTTAGTAAGTTAGTAAAGTAGGCTAGGCATGATAATTTAAGTAAGTTCAGCAAGTTATGCAAGTTGGGTCTGTTGAGTGAGGCATGCAATTAAGCTCTGAACATTGACACTATGTGAGCCTAGCTTGTGTGTGTATGTGTGTGTGTGTGTGTGTGTGTGTGTTTGTGTATTCTCGTCTGTTTCTGTACAACCACAGAAACACTAAAAGGCATGTGATACTCCCTATGTACTCTTTTTTTAAAAACATCCCTTAAAAAATACTCCCTATGTCCACTTTTTTAAAACATCCCTTAAAAAAAAAAAAGTAGTGACCACCAGATTTCTTACGCATGAAATTTGTGTCAACTGGCAAGGCGACTGTGTCCAATCTGGTCATGCTTTATGGTTATGGACATTAGGTAGACATGGTGAAGCCTGGGGAGATACTTTTCTGACCCTTTCACCCGCACAACAGTACGTTTCTGACCTTTGTACCTGGGGTTTTTACCATAGTGCTGCACTTCAGCCCACCCTATTGTCAACACTCTGAAAGGGGGGGATTACGGTTTAACAAAAACACAGACGAGTGTCTCTGATGGTGTGTTCTCACACACATACCCCATTACTAGTTTGACTTAAGAATGGTTGTGACACAAACCCACTGGCACAAGTGTGCATCAAAGGACCAGGTGACCGAGTGTACATTAAACAAAATATGGGCTAAATATGATGTCCGTGACCAGGGGATAGACTTACTTGTGGTTATGTTTCTTGAGACAAAGCAATTGCAGATTTAGAATGAATTGCTAATTGCCTAATAGGCAGCACCACAACCTTTGTACCTCACTGCAATGCCTATGTTGCCATAACAGAAAAACAACAAAGATCGACTGACCTATTTGTTTCTAATGCTTAACAAAACAGGCTAGGGGTTCTCACATTTAAGTAGCTACTGGCGGTTACTGTTAAGATAATTTCATGCTCCAATTAAAATGGCACCTTCTCCGGATAACCTGCTAGCTAGTTCTATCGTGACATACAGTCAAGCCGGAAAGTCTGCACACCCCTTTCACCTTCTCCACGTTTTATTACGTTACAGACATATTCTACAATAGATTGAGTTCATTTTTTGTCTCAGAATTCTACACAAAATAGCCCATAATAAAGTGAAAACAGGTTTTTAGACATTTGTGCTAATTTATTAAAAATCAAAATGTAAAATATCATATGTACACAAGTGTGCACACCCTTTGATAGACACCCAAAAGTGAGCTGAGGTGCATTTTGTTTCCACTGATACTGCTTGAGATGTTTCCACAACTTAATTGGAGTCCACCTGTGATAAATTCAATTGATTGGACATGATTGGGGATTGCCAACACCTGCCTATATAAGGTCCCACAGTTGACAGTGCATGTCAGAGTAAACTCCAAGCCATGGGGTCAAAGGAATTATCTGCAGACCTCAGAAACAGGATTGTGTCAAGGCATAGATCTGGAGAAGGGTACGGAAAAATCTCTGCAGCTTTACAGGTCCCAAAGAGCACAGTGGCCACCATCATTCGTAAATGGAAGAAGTATGGAACCACCAAGAATCTTCCTAGACCTGGCCGCCCGGCCAAACTGAGCAATCAGGGAAGACGGGCCTTGGCCAGGGAGGTGAGCAGGAACCCGAGGGTCACTCTGACAGAGCTCCAGCGTATCCTTGTGGAGATGGGAGAACCTTTCAGAAGATCAACCATCCAGGCAGCACTCCACCAATCAGGCCTTTATGGTAGAGTGGCCAGACGGAAGCCCCTCCTTAGTAAAAGGCACATCACAGCCCGCTTGGAGTTTGCCAAAAGGCACCTAGAGGACTCTCAAACCATGAGAATCAAGATTCTCTGGTCTAATGAAACCAAAATTGAACTTTTTGGCCTGAATACCAAGCGTCACGTCTGGAGGAAACCAGGCACCGCTCATCACCTGGCTAATACCATCCCTACAGTGAAGCATGGCAGTGGCAGCATCATGATGTGGGGATGTTTTTCAGCAGCGGGAACGGGGCGAATAGTCCTGATAGAGGGAAAGATGAATGCAGCTAAGTACACCGAGATCCTTGAAGAAAACCTGCTCCAGAGCGCTCTGGACCTCAGACTGGGGTGAAGGTTTACCTTCCAACATGACAACGACCCGAAGCACACAGCCAAGAGAACAAAGGAGTGGCTTCGGAGAAAGTCTGTACATGTCCTTGAGTGGCCCAGCCAGAGCCCAGACCTGAATCCAATTGAACATCTGTGGAAAGAGCTGAAAATGGCTGTGTACCGACGCTCCCCATCCAACCTGACGGACCTTGCAAGGATATGCCAAGAGGAATGGGCAAAAATGGGCAAAAATGTCCAGAAACAAGTGTGCCAAGCTCGTAGCTTCTTTCCCAAGACGCCTTGAAGCTGTAATCACTGCCAAAGGTGCAGCAATCAAGTATTAGGCTAAGGGTGTGTACAGATATGTAACCCCTAAATAACCGATTTTTGTCAGTAAAATAAAACTGCATATTTTCTAAAAACCTGTTTTCACTTCGACATTATTGGCTATTGTGTGTAGATGTTTGAGGCAAAAAATGAACTCAATCTATTGTAGTATAAGTCTGTAACGTAATAAAATGTGGAGAAGGTGAAAGGGGTGTGCAGACTTTCCGGCTTGACTGTATGCATAGCCTATGGTGCCATTGCTAGCAGCCATTAGCTGTGAATCCTGGTCATGAGCAAACATTCAAGTTCATTAGCATATCAAGGCCTCCAAACAACCCGTTTAGCAACCAGCTGTGGTTGCTGCTACCGTTGGCGCCCAGGCCAATCCGACCTTGCTGAATGGGCTGGCAACCATGTGAGGCGATTTGGGATTTGCAATGCCCGTGAAAATTTGAGTAAAGGCAAAGTCCTTTTCTAGTGTGGGGCAGACATACAATGGCCCCCATTCTGACCTCGCTGGCACCGGTTTCATCCGGTGAAAAAAAAAAAACTGATTCATGCAAATTGCAACTGGTATTCACCTTAGCAACAGAAGGCGAGAGAGAAAACTGAACTACAGGGAAACTTTTTCCTCCGTGAAAAATACATCTTCGCCCAAAGGGCTTGACTACATGCATGAAGGTAAGGTATAAGTATCACAAGTGCATCTAAACTGCACGGCAGACATCAAGGCGTGCGTTCTCCGGCACGGCCCTTCGGTGTAGGAAAATCCGACCACTTCCTCTTCAACAGCAGCAATCCCCCATAGGCATTGGTCCTCTGTTAGCAATCTCCGTAGCCATTGGTCCTCGGTTTCTCTTTGTGTCGAGAAGTGATGAATGCAGGGACACAGCCCTGTGAGAGAAGGGACGGGCCGTACCTACAGATGGAACAGCGCGATACCCCCTCTCAGATTTCCCCTCGCCAGGGACAGCGGTGGCCGTGGGAGTCAAAGCCTCATTTGTATCCATGGTAACCGCAGTGAAAGCCATCGTTCTGAGTCGCAGCTTTTTACACTGAGAGGGCCTAAAAGCTGACACATTGGCTCGACGGACATTACAGTCGTTTGGCGTGGCCCCCAGGCAGGACCGCGTCACGGCGACTCTGAGGTTTCTTCCGATTAGCATAGAAAAACTCGGGCCCCAGTCCTCTACCCTTGTCACGTCTAGGATGCAATGTCCGACAACGCTTGCTGTGCATCCCTGAACTTGTTCAAGGAAACAGAGCTTAGTTTGACTGGAACTCAAACAGAGGAGAGCTGTTCAGTTGAAAACAGTAGCAAAGGAGAACGGGCGGCTCTCTAAACATTTGGTGCCAAGCCATTCAAAGAGCCTCATATACAAGCGCACAGTTTCCTAACGAGAAGTGAATAGCGCCACAGAGTGCAAACACTGCTAGACACGCAAAAATCTAGGAAAAGCTCCAACATTGTAGTTCAATACTGCGTGTACTTAATGTTTAGGCTATAGCTGTCTAGTTTGTTTCAACTGGCCGTCTTGAAAAAGTAAATACTGAAATACTTACCTACAGGGAAGGTGTAACCTTTTCTATATTGTTAAGCCCAACACTGTTGCGTATCCTGTTTGTTATTAGCTGGAAACAATGTAGCCAAATTGTACAGTTATGATTCTTGAATGGGCTTAGGTTTCAATTCAAGGTGCTGGTTTCCCTCTCTCTTCTGACTCAACTGCTGCCCATGAGCGTGGCAACACTTTATTTTTAGAATTCATGTTTTGGATTCTCTGCTTTTGCTTTGATTCTTCTCTTTGGGGTTTATGTGATACTTTCTGCTTGTTCCTTTAGAGTTCATTTGCGTCTACTGGTTTGACCAATTAGGATTGTTTTGTCTCAACTGGCTTGATTCCTTTAAGGTCGATTTTCCTCTCCTGGTTTGATAATTTAGAGTCGTCTCGCCTCAAAGCAGCTTCACTATTTACCCACCCTGGACCATTCAAGCACGGGATAACAATAACATGGTATACAATATCTTCTTCCAGAAAAGTATGAGACCGCCATGAAGAAATAGCCATGTCTGTGCAAACACCTGTTCTTGGGAGACCATGTGACAACACACAGGTGTGCAGGTTACAGCAAAAGTCCAGCAGACATTTTGAGAATGAGGAAGATGTGTCGTCAAACTTCACAGGCGCAGGGTGAGACGCGCACATCACTCACAGGGAATGTCAGTCTTTCACGTGGTACATTTTCACACTCCGTTCATTGTCCTCGTCACATTTTTTTAAACTCTATGAACGACCCACGTCGGGGATCTTTTGATTTACAGCCGAGTGATTGGTCACGCGGATGCACTTGGTTTGACGAATCACTTGATCGCAGTCATCGTGTCCATCAGCGCCAAACTCTTCACCCAACGTGACATCTCTTTAGACAAAGCCTCTACAGATCCAAGGGTACTGCCATTTAAAATTTAAAATTTTAAAAAGTTTAATTGGCTAAAAATAAATAAATTATTCTCTCCCTCTCCACCTCAGCTGATGTGTGGTGAGCATACTGGCGCAAAATGGCTGCCGTTGCATCACCCAGGTGGGTGCTACACATTGGTGGTGGTAGAGGTGAGTTTCCCCCTCATCATTGTAAAGCGCTTTGAGTATCGAGAAAGGCGCTATATAAATGCCATGCATTATTATTATTATTATTATTATTAAAACTATATAAAACCCAGTGTTTGGCTGGACACACAGGACTGTAAAAGGGTCCTACTTGCCGTGTTGTGCAATGTCCGCTTTCACAATAGTCTGCTTAATATCAAGACTTCAGCGTGTATGTTCATCCAGACTGACTGAAACAATGACGGCCATTAGAGCCTTCTTACTTTATAATGCTTATGCTGTTTTATTACCTGAAAAAAGAAACCTTTTCACTTCTAAATATAGTTTTAAACAACACATTACTAATTAATCAATAAATATCGACTAGACTCATTAAATAAATGTGTCAGTTGTGTCAATTGTGTCAAGTGGGTGAGTATTCAAAGTAACCATCCTACGCCTAATTCTTTTGACATTTGTGAATGACATATTACTACAGATAAACCACAATTATCTTTTAAAAATCTCAAGCGTTTGCGGAGATGCGAGTAAACACTACACACGATTCTGAAGGGCAGAACATCAAAACAATGTAGTGTAGCTGCGCACGTCTGCATGCTCAGCATTCCACAAATGCCGTTCAGAAACAGGAAGCACTTCTCAGTCTAGAAAAATGCAGAGGAGACGGAGATAAAGAGAACAAGTTTCACATGAGCCAGCAAAACCATACTTAGCTGAGTTTGGAGAGATTCTCTAAATGACATCTGTACAACTCACCAGAAGGACCGTGTGTCATGAATCCAAAACTATATTTAGAATAGGGCTTTCACACTACTGATTCGCATTAAATAAAAACAGGCAATTAAATAATGAGGCCATTCATGCACATTGCGAACGCTAGAAAGTTGCCCTTGGGCTACTTCTGTTGATTAGGGTGACCCAGAGGAGAAAGCAACGGTAATGATGCGCTAATTGACACATTACGCCGACAGCAGCCAAACAAGGGGCATATGGCACTTGTATCATGTGACACAAAACTTATGATGAAGGGGGAGGGGTGGTGGGGGTGGGGGGCCCTCTTCTTTCAGAACAGTGTCCCGGGCTGACTGAGACAATTCCCAATTAAAGAGCCATTTGCTGGTTCTGTACGGACAGGGCTCCATTGTTTACCCACAGCCAATCGTAAATTCACGGGAGCATGGACACGCCAGTCTCGATAATGGGACAAACCGTTACCAGCCCGAGCTATTATCGTTCTCAGTTAAACAAAGCGAGGCAACGAATACATCACACTCAAGTAAGTGATCGCAGAGAAAAAGTGGCTCGCGCGACACACCACGTAAGACCGGACACCACTGTTCTACATTAAGAAAGCGAAGCTAACCTTATAGCATCGAGCCTATGAGTGCGCATGCCTGTGCGTGGTGCACATACAGTAAGCCTCTTAATTAAAATCAAGCCAAATGAGGATTTACTGCAGTTGCAAATATTACAATTAAATTATTGGAAAAAAAGTAATTGATACCAAAGACTTAGGCTAAATGTAAACAAAAGTATGTAAACAAAGACACAGATGTGCATATTGGTCATTCAGTTTGTACACTCTGTTTCTACTCTAGATCTGTCTCTTTGATATTTATACGCCAGTTTGTGACAACCGACTAGAAATGACCATTCGCTTAAGTGATTCTAAGTGGGAATGCTCCCAGGGGATGGAACATTGATAAGTCTCTTTAGAAGCGATCTTGGACCTTTCGTACAGTCATTTGGCGCTTTTCAATGAAGGAAAAGGGCGCATCTGCTCGAATATTCAGCAATTCCCACACAGACAGATCATTCACACACATTCATTCAGGCAAGGATATGCTCACTGGACAACGGGATCCATTCACAAAATAAGCCTGCATCCACGATCAATACCAGTCTAAATATCCAGTGGAGCATAAGGCGTACTGCAAGTAGTAAACTGGACATTTGTAAGGGGATCAGATTAGAGGGTGTTCAGGATGCAACAGTATGTTAAGAGTCTTAAAACTTCAAGCAAAATCTCATCTACAACAGGAATGACAAAGACATAAACACACTCAGTACTGCACTGTTTTGAAAGACGTAGTAGATCGTGACCTATGACCTGAAAGTCACAAGAAAACAGACAAAATGTAATCTTCATTCATATAACATATATAATATGGACTATTCACACTCTGGACACCCATTCATACTAATATTCAAATAAGTTCTTTCTTGCACGCAAGCACCCCATGAATACCCTCTTGCAATAATTCTGAAATTATAATTTCAGCCTTGACATTCCATGAATAAACAGACCTATGCGCATATGAGTGGATCTCCTTTGCACAATGATGCAGAGAGAATCAGTGGAATTTCTTTTGTGTCGTGTGTCAAGGAACAAGGTTAACAGGGCCTCTGAAATCCACTGCCGGGACCTTTAAGAAGCACTTTCATTCAGGCCAAAGCCAAGGGATTTGTATCATGAAGTACCATGAAGAGCAAATCCCTTTAGATAATAATGTGACAGGAGTCTTTCTTTGTAATCATTTGATTTCAACTTAAAAAATTTCCAGTCTATTATCCTGCATTGTGACAAGAGGTAACCCTTTTTGTGATATACTGCCTATGCACTTTTAAACATACTGGAAACCATTTATTTACCTACTAACATTATTCTAATAGCCTACATTTTATCGACAATATGCCTGTCGTTTTTAAATGTATGGTCATCGGAAAGCCAGGCCAGAAAGTGACCATGGGAAAACAGCAACAATCGAACAGCAATACAACATATTTGAGGTCAACTCTACAGTCTTGGTCGCACGTGCATTCAAAGTAAACAAACTCCTCTTCCACATTTTCCGACCCACAAGTCTGTTTTCGTCCACTGCGTACCACAAGTATGTCTCTTAAAAGTATCGACCATTAACAGCGCAGCATCTGTTCACAGCATATTTCTGATAGTTCTCGTATGTTAAAAACTGCGCTATTACGGGTTCGCAATTATTGATTAAAGTAGTTTCACTGGCTTACTGATGGGACATAAAACATGCTATATTGGAGACAAAGCCTCAATTGTGGACACTAATTTAAGAGGGAGATCAACAAGAAATAACAAATTTAAACACAAACTTGTTGAATCAAGCCACGTGGCTTGCTAGCCACGAATTGTTTTCTTGACAAGTGGAGGAAAGATCCTACATAGTTTTATAGTAGTCAAATAAAGCGGAGTTCCCATTCAACTCAAACGCAAACAAAATCGTTAAGACTATTAGCTACACAACCAGCAATATCCGTTAAATATGACATTAATTGAAACAGAAGTAACATTTAACATTTAACACGTCCAATGTTCGGCAAGTTTTCCATAAAAATAAAGTAAATTCCCACCTTTCATCCAATCGACAACTTGAGTCGGTGACCACTTCGTTATGGGTTCCATGGCTTGCATTTTCTGTTAAGTAGATTAAAGCACAGTAACTATCACTCTGGGCTATTTATGATATAAATGTCAATTTGAAAGTTTTACTAATAATCCCATATTGTCACACAAAACTCTTTAAAAGCGTCCCGTACGCAACATACTGTCTAACTGACTGAGTCCATGTGAACGCGCAGCGCAGGCACGAACAGCTGGGTTCCTGTGCTCAGGAGAAGGTTGGGGGCGGGGCTGGGGCGGGGCGGGATCAGGTTACAGTTTCAGTGCAACTACAACATTCACCTGAAACTGCTAAAGGGGAAATGTTTTTAATTGTCACTGGGGAAACAATGAACAGCAGCAATATGACGTGTGCAAAATGCGATGTCATAAGTGTGTCGTTGGCAGTTATCATCAGGAGTTGATGCAAACCACCACACGTTGATCTGTCATGTTTTGAAAACAACATTGCATTGGCTTACCGCAATAACTGCTTTATTTTAAGGTCAATTTGTTATCTCATATTAACTATTTATTTATTTAAAATGTATTTTTAACATGAAATTCAGTATAAGGTCACAGACAACCCCGTGGCAGACGATTAAAATATATAATATTTTATAGCCTACATATAATATTTTGTATACAATATTATACATTTTGGTGTGGGTGAGCAAAACAAACATAAATGTTTAGAATGAGCGTAACAAAAGCAATTCTCCCTGATAAAACTTGTTAACACGAACAAAACTTGTTCGCGCGAATGTTGACGTTCTATCGGTTATGTACTACTCGCTAGTGGGCTCTATTGGCAAGATTGGGTATTACATTACATTACATTCATTTAGCTTTTATCCAAAGTAAGTGCATACAGAGACATCGTCAAGGGTATTGCCGCGAAATCGGAACAATCGGTTTCCCCCAACTCTCAAGGAGCACGTGCATCAATAATTATCGCCAGCAGCCATACCACCATACTGCTGAATTGCTGAAGCTAAGCAGGTGTGGGCTTGGTTAGTACATGGATGGGAGACCTCCTGGGAAAACTAAGTCGCTGCTGGAAGTGGTGTTGGTGGACCAGTAGGGGGCAATCTAAATAAAAAATCCCAATGCCCCAATGCAGTGACGGGGACACTGTGCTGTGGGAGATGCCGTCTTTCGGATGAGATGTTAAACCGAGGTCCTGACTCACTGTGGTCATTAAAGATCCCATGACACTTATCGCAAAGAGTAGGGGTTTCCCCGGTGTCCTGGCTAAATTCAAGCTCTTTCAATCTGCCACCTAATCATCCCCCAGTTTAATTGGCTAATAATCATTCTCTCCCTCTCCACCTCAGCTGATGTGTGGTGAGCATTCTGACGCAAAATGGCTGCCGCTGCATCCCAGGTGGGTGCTACACATTGGTGGTGGTAGAGGCGAGTTTCCCCCTCATCACTGTAAGAGCTTTGAGTATCGAGAAAGGCGCTATATAAATGCAAGGTATTATTATTATTAAATACCTTTTAATCAATGAAAGCAATTTATTTAAACTATATTGTTGATTCAACACACAGGGGCATTTCTGAGTGAATAGCCAAATAACGTTATTAGCCTAATTTACCATGTGTGCGCCTTGGTCATTTAATCTTACTTTCTGTTGCTGTTCAAACAGCATTAAATAGTTTATTTGGAAGAACTAAGCCTCCTAAATAGTACATTTTCTCCATGTAAGTTTTCTCATTGCCAATGTCATAGTGTGTGTGTATTGTTTTACATCATACAGCCTTTAATATATGCTCCTTAAAAATAATAATAATAATGCCAGATTAGAGCCCTGTAACATGCATGCTAGTTAAATATGTATTACATGTCTGCAGGTTCCGTTTCTGCAAATAAGAATAGACTACTCAATGGGAATTGTGAGCAAAGTCCTTTTTGGCAAGCTGATCTATATCAATAAAAGTTCCTGGTTAAAGGCAAACAAATTGGTTTTCAGTTGTGTCATCTAGGCTATCTTCTTGCTGTTTGCTTAGAGGTTTAATGCCAAAGTGAAGTTGTGCTGCAGCTTTGACAATCTTTTCAATCACGTCTGAAGGAATAGTTTGTGTTTGCTTCATATTAAGGAGGGAAACAGTGCTTCACTTTGGAGGAAAACAGGCTCCTTTGTGGCTTCAGTACAAGATAGTTGTGGCTGAAGACACTCAGTTCTAATTTTATATGAGAAACAAACACAGTATTCATGGCATATAAATGTGTCCATTGTCAAAGCCCATTGTGGAAAACTGTTATTGTACATAACATGACAACACAACCATTGGCGAAGTACTAGACTGATGAATTGCATGTTCTGTCCTACATGGCAATTGAGTGAGGGAAATTTTTCTTCTGAATCAAATCAGAATATGTTACAGCACAGTTGTGAAAGCAGAGATACGGTCCATTGTGTTCATCCTTTACCACTCTGACTAAGCATCATCAGTCACATTACATAATGACAATGGAATGGATTTTAAATGAAAACAATTAATGACTCATCATTACTGTATACACATTTCAGGCTTCCTTCATTTGCCTGGTGGGCTATATGATTTTCATAAAATATGGCAGCTCTAGAAGACCACGAATCAATGACTGTCTGATGTTTATGGAAGTTAATTTCATGCTCTAAGGGGTAGGACTACCATGAGGAGCCAGGTCCCCCTTTATAATGAGTGAAAGCATATTTCTATGACTATTGCTCTTGCTGCTATGACTTTACTTCCGCTAATAGTACTAAGGCTTCTACAACGAATGCTTCTGTTATTAATTATATTAATTAACACTACCATAACCATCACCAATACCAACACGATCGGAGCTGCTTTGTTTTACTTCTATTACCACCACCACCACCAGTTATAACTACGATGAAGTAGTCTGTTTACGTAATGCCTCTTGCATAATCAACTGACAAATTCATTACAGGTTCTCTGTGGATTCTCAGCCCTCGCTGTTATAACCAAAGTGCCATCGTAGGCCTCGCCAAAGGCCCACAGGAGCAATTAGTCTGCCTGCCTAATTAGATCCTTTATGTTCAGATAGGCATGAGCTGTTTCTATTCATGTGTTGGGTGTTGCCTGTCTTTTCAAAAAAAAAATTCCCCAGAGGAAGAGGGAGGCTGCAGTAGCAATGGTACTCTTTACTGAGAGCGCTGCGGTTGGGGTGGGAACACAGCACTTCACAGTAAAACAAGAAAGGAAAAAGATTCATATTCCTTTGCTTTTCACAAATAATAGATTCCACTTTTACTTGAAAATATAAGCTATTATACATATTAAAACAACAGCTGAATAAAGGAAGAGTTTATGCCGTATGATATTTCAAAACAACAGTTTGGTTTCCTTAAAAGTTGCCTACAGCCAGCTGGAGAGATTTGGACTCTCCATTTCTGTTTCTTATTGCCAGAATGAACAACATGGAAATGTTATCCTTGCCACATGAGAGACTGAAAGCCTCAACTAGCATTTTTTAATATTTATGCATAACAAAATCCACTGTAACTTAGGATAGATATTTTTTTATTACAGACTGAAAAAAAATATAAATGGGGTTTTGGTATTGCAGACTAAAATAAATACCCCAGACAATCTCCACTATGCACCTACTTGAGGCTTGTTTATCCATCATGCACAATCTATCTCTTATAGTAATTGTGACTGAATGAATGTGAATTGAACAGATTAACGAAAGCCTTTATTTTAGCTTTATGAAGTTTGAGGCACTTGTTGCTGCTGGAAGTCAAGTGTCATTGTTTTTTTTATTTAAAAAAGCTTTAGAAGAAAAACACAACATTCTAATAACATGAGATGCAAACACCCATGAGTTTCATCCTGAGATGAATTTCCATGAAAATAAAGCACTTTAAAAACATATCCCTCAAAATACTTTTCCCGTCAATCTCCCTCCAGAACTATGCAGATGTTTTTTGTTAGTCTCCGCAGAACTTGTATCTCCCAAGAGTGCCCTAGTCTGCTCTCAGAGTAACAATTTTCAAGTCATCAAGTATGAGTTGGTTAGGGACAGAATCCAAAGCTCTTAGGGTTAGGACAGAAGCCCACCACAAAGTCACTAAACCATTGACACCAATTCTGTCTCAATTTTCTCCTCTCCTTGCCACATACATGGATACAGAACTAAGATGGGTGTTTTATGCTACGTCTCCGCAGCAATATTTGTTCTAAAGTATAGTTAAAAATAGTCAAGGTAATGAATCCATTCACTAGGTAAGAGGTGTTCTTAAAATGACCCCACAGACTTCCGTTAGAAAACAGCTTCCCTTTATCTGGAAACAAAGACCTGAATGGAATGTCCTGCTAATCTAAAAATATTACCCACACAAGAACAATCAATGCAACCATACGTAACTTTTGGGGAAGTACAGATATTTGTGGGACAGTACTATTTTGCAGGAAGAAGTGGGATGGAGGATTACTTCCTAGAGCAGCCCAGCTTGTTTGTGCAGCCTCGTTAACCCACACTAAAAATGGAACATTCCAACATAAACAAAAACAACATGGCTGCCCTTTCTTCTGGTTTAAAGCTAATGTAAAAAGTCAGGGACTGTGGTGAGAAGTATAAACAGATGGTCTGTCAACTTCAGCATTCACTGGGCCTTCTTCAAATAAACAGGCCTGAGTCAAAAAGCAGAAAATAAGTTTTTATTGAGGAAATATTTCTCCAGTTTTTAAGAACAGTTTTGTTCTCTGGTGTGTGCAACAATAAATGCTTTTTGCTGGGGGGGTGGGGGGGGGGGGGGGGGGGGGGGGTATACTACGAAGCAGGATTACTGAGTAATCTGGATAACTGCATTGAGAAAATGTGGAACCCTCCCAAATCTGGATCATGGACTGAAGTAAAAAGAGCTCTTCCTGATTTTACTCAGTACAGTTATCCAGTGAACTCAGTAATCCTGCTTTGTGAAATACCCCCAGGTGTGAATAAAACAATTGGATTATTGTTTTTGGTCTTTAATTTTGTTCTTTGGTACGTCTCAAGGTCTCAGGTTACCTTTCTGAGACAATGAAATAAAATACAAAGCAGGAAAACAACATAGCAAATTTTCATGGGTACTATTAGAAAAATCATTTAGAGTGCGAATGGAAGACATGTGAGTGTACTCCATTATAAACCGTGGGTATGAGAAAGTACTGAAAGAAAACAGACAAGTTGATGATAATAGGAGAATGAAATATATGTTAACATTTATAACTATACCATTACTATCGCCTAAATTTATATCCACTGGATTTTTTAGCTATATTTTATAAAGGCTGTCACATTCGCACCAACCAACCTCCATATAAACGTGCAAAAGAAATCAATGGACAAATCAAAACATGGAAATTAGCTATATGTGACTGAGACTGACAGTCTGAAAATATTGATGTTGATTTACAAAAAAAGGTAACGCACAAGCATGACATAAACATACTTTGTCAGTGATACTTTCTGATGAGCTGCTCTGAACTCTGCTCTTAACAAACCAAACAACCACAAGACAAGAGCTATTTTAGCTTACATGACCTCACTTCTGGAACTAAACTGCAGACGTTTTCTTTCCATTTGGTACAGGTTTGTACTAGCACACCCATTAACACAGCATTGCTAACTATATTTTTGGAACTATTTGTTCAAAATTAATGACAAATATTTTCATGTTTTTACCCTCAGAGCTAGTACACACACACTGATACAAACAAGGAACCCTCGGTAGTATCCATTATATCTGAATGACAGCTGCATGTTCTATATTAATTATGGAAAAATAGAACTTCTTAAACATTTATATAGAGTATAGCTATTTTCTTTCCAGGAATGAACTTCCATAGAATGTTTTGTATTTCATCTGTTTTTTTGGGGGGTCCCCTGTGTCCCATTAACTTGCGTTTGTCCTGCATGTCCTCCAAGCTCCACCTGGACAACAGAGCACAGAAAATTGATGGCACCACTGCGGAACCTAAATAGCAGTGATACCAGCGCACATATGGATTTGATACACTACATATGTTAACAGGAACATACTGAGTGAAGATGGAAGAGATGATGACAGGGGGGAAGAAAAATGTAACAAGTTAAGAAAAACTGATGTGTTAATATGATGCACACACACACACACACGCACGCACGCACGCACACACACACACACACACACACACACACACACACACACACACACACACACACACACACACACACACACACTCACACACACACACACACACACACACACACACACACACACACACACACACACACACACACACACACACACACACACACACAAGTGAACACACATGCACATGTCTTATAGAAAGGGGAAGCATTGCCTGGGTTATTATAATCATCACATGCAACAAGTTGTGTGTGCAACTGTGCATTCAGCTGAATTTATTTGCTCTATTTTGGGTAAATATTGGTCTGGATTTTGGCCTAGCTTTGGAGCTTTGGTAAATATTGACCCTGAACATACTCTCTTTTAAAGGTGTCCATGAACTGCACCAGTGAAATTGAGCCTGGGGTCACTTACACACTAACCCAGTTAAGATAGGGGATCCAGTCAGCCTCTTATAGGTCATTTCATTTGGGTTAAATGCAAGAGTTTGGTAAAATAGGAAAAGACTGCCCTCTTCTGACAACAACAGGAAACTGCATGTTTTAGAAGGAGATCAAACTGTTGCCTTATTGGTTCAGGATAAATACATACTGTTTCAGGAATGTTTGATGACCAGTTTTTCCACTGCTTCAAATTTTTTAAATACATAACATACACAAAAATGATTCTATATATAGTTTAGTTCCTTTGCTGGAAAAACTGTTCAGAAGAATGCAATGTCCTTAATCATTAAGACCTCAATAAGCCGTAACTATTTTGGCTATATACTTACTAAAATCTACAACTTTACTTAACGATCAATGCACACCAAATATATATACTAATAGATCTGTAGAGAGAAATGGAAATCTGTATAGAGTGACTGCTAACCCCTGCTTCTGGGAGTCTGTAGGCTTGCATTAGGCCAGGCATGATTGACCCAATAGTTCACTACCTCAGTTCCCTGATGTTAGCAGTTTTATAAGAACTGGAAAATCTGATTAATTGAGGCGCCTTTGAACTGAATACCGCTCATATACAAATCACAATAAGGAGCCATTTAGCTAATATAGGTTAAATATCTGTGAAAACTAAGGTATTTGAATAAGTTGTGGTATCGCTGCTGTTGCATTGATTGCTTGTCACGGTTGATTCTCCCTAAAAGTGAACTCACTTTTTCGGTCAGGCTCTTGAAAACTGCTAGAATAATAATAGAGAATAACTCAATTTAAAAGGTCTTTAAAAGGCTTTAAATTAGCTGAATATGTTTTCCCAAAACATTTGTTTTTCATATGTACTTCAGAAGAAAGGGTGCGGCCAGATCTAGCAGATGACATTATGAGTAAAATAAAACCCATCTCATTGAGGGCAATTTCAGTTATTTTGTCCTAGGCCGTAGGGAATGCCCTAGACTAAAAAAAGTCACTTGATGACGGAAACTTTTTGGAAACAGTGCTCCGCTGTGTCCCCAGACTGCGCTCTCACATCACAGACGAGTCCTGTCCCAGAACTACCCAGAATTCACAAAGCACTACCATAACCGGTGCCTTTGCACGTATGTAGGTAGACATAAATGCATTTTATTCACTTCATTTGGTGTCTCCAAAGAGTGTAATTTAAAAATCTTTAGAGATGGTTCTGGGCGAATCTTGCAGTTTGATAATGCATCCATGGTGGTATTTCCGGAAAGAGTTTCAGTATTTTCTTAACCACGTCCGTCTAATACAAAGTCATGAAGCTAGAAATAGAATGTTAGAGCCTTTTCATTGATTGTGGTCTCAGCTTATCATGGTTATGTTTAGGTCATGGGGTTAGGTTCACATGGAGGCTAGGACTTCTCTCTGCTGAGGTACTGATGTAGTATGTAGCATGGTAATGTGTGCCTGCCCTGTACAACCCAACGACCTAAAGCGTACCACATCAAACAATAAAGTAATGATAACATAGTTTGCAATTATAGAGCACCATCTTTCTCAAGATCTCACTTTACAGTGAATGGAGAGAAACTCACTTCAACCACCACCAATGTGTAGCGCTCACCTGGGTGATACACAGCAGCCATTTTGTGCCATAAATTTCACCATACAAGCAAATTAAACTAGCTATTTGCTTGAGTAATGCATTGCTAGGGCTTTACTTCTCAATATGTCTCTAGAATATAGGTAAGCGCTGAATATTATGAGCCTAGCAGATATTTTTTTGTTGGTACAGTAAGTGTCTGTCAGATGCTACGCTGCTTTTCCCTACCTGGTGTTACAAAGCATGCGCGGCATTTCATACATGCACGGTCGGTGTGTTTTTGAAACTGGTTACCATGGTGTTTGCGTGGGTGAAGAGAGGGCTCTGCAGTAAGTGCTTTAGTCCAGCGCATAAGCAGCAGGAGCTATCCGTCTGCTGCCAACCCCTTGCCCCTCCGATCACCCCACAAATTTTCTACACAGCACCATAGCAAAAATAATGCTGCATACATTCTCCTACTGTGTCAAACTGATGCAGCATCTAACCTAGTAGTGTAGGCTACCGTAGGTCAGCGTACTTTTGCTTGCTGGTTTTAAGTGCACGTCCTGTGAGTGTGCATGTGTAACTGTTATGGGTTTTCTCACAATATTTGAGATCTTACTTCTGATCTGTCATAACTCTTCCCATTGTGAAATGAATAATGGCCCCGCGCCCTCTCAACTTACCGACCCGAGACTGCTTATTCCGCAGTTTTTCGGCTTTGATCGCATGATCCAAACCGTGAGCAGGTGCTGCCATTTAGCAGATAAACCCTGTTATTCTCCCTCGGTGTCATCTGATAACGATGTTGACCTCGCTAGCATAAGCGCATCGTCAATGTTTTTATTCATTGACGGCAGTGGATAAGAACTTCGTAACGGTTTTGTGCTCAAATTTGAAGGTACGGAAACGAGTGGCATTCTGTCGCCAGAAAAATAAGGATAGAAAAAAATAAAAACCGCCAATCCAGTCCCCTTTACGAAAATCAAGGCCCGTCGTGACCTGTATCATTTTTCAGAATCTGCAGCTTCTTATTTTCAGATCAGATCAGATCTATTTAAAATTTTTACACAATTATAATTTTCAGCCCCCACATGAGTTGGGTTGTTACACTGTCGCAGGCTGGCGATATCTTGGCGTCGTACACACGCATTTCCCATCATTGTACGAGAAGGACAGGAACCCTTTGTTGCTTTTTAATACAAGTTTCACTTTGGTGTTGTGAACTTTCCGAACAAGGTTTTGGCTGAAGCTTTCCAAGGTTGTCGCACAGGGATACAACATAACCTGAAATACATTCTCACTCTGTTCTCAAAAGACACGCATTTTGATTTATAGCCCATAAATTACCTGAAAGCTCTGGTGATCTGCAAAGATCTTGTTGGCTGAGAAACAGATGCAGTCCCTTATGGAAAAAGAATATACTGCAGTATATTGTAAATATATCAAACTTATTGTCACAATATATTTAAAATATACTGCAGTATATTACATTTCCATATGGGGTATCGCAAAAAGGACACCGCAGCGATACTATAACCTCTCTGCATTTGAATGGATCTCTATGGGAATGGGGGGGTGGGACTAGATTTAGCTGTAAATTACACTGGAACAGTATGGAACACATGGTTGGCTAAATGGCTCTAAGTCATCAAGGGTCTGACGTATCAAACAAGCCTTACACCACCACTCTGCTGCCAGATATGCAGTAGATATGGATGGATAACTTGAAGGGTTTCTTTTCCTGACTTATTTTTCCATAGAGTTCAATAGGAAAATTTGTCAGGAGAAACAACCCTTAAAGTGATCCATCCATATCTACTGCATATCTGGGAGCAGAGTGATGGGTTAAGGCTCGTTTGATACCTCAGACCCTTGATGAGTTACAGCCATATCGCCAACCATGTATTCCATACTGTTCCAGCATAATTTACAGCTAAATCTAGACCCACCCCCCAATACCCATAGAGATCCATTTAAATGCAGAGAAGTTATAGTATCGCTTGTAAGACTACCAGAAAATAAGATATCAAGAGTCTTTTGATATTGTTGGGTCACAGACATCAAAAAGTCATGGCATGCAAAGGATATGTGACCAAATATTAAAAATAATTACTTTATTCTACATTATTGAAACAGTCCAATATTTGATGCCCGAAAATGGGGGGGGGAGGGGGGGGGAGAGACTATGTACGAAAGGTTCTATAATTTCTAAACGGTTCATCCGATATGGATGAAAATACCCTCAAATTAAAGCTAATAGTCTGCACTTCAACCTCATTGTCATTGTATCCTTTCAAGTACATAACCAAAATAACAAAAAATGTGTCACTGTCCAATGAATTATGGTGCTCACTGTATGTGAATGGTTTCAGCAGGAATAAACTCCAGTGTGCACAAGGTAACCCCGAGTCAGAGAACGTAATGTATAAACGTTTAGAACAAGCTCAGCATTTGTCTGTTGTCTTCGGTGCAGGTACTACTGTGACGAGTCTGGTCTTAAACATCTCAAGAGAATCTGCTTTCAGTCAGTTTGAAATTTACCTTAAAACTTTAACTAATGAGCTCAGTCCACTTCACCAACCACATTTAACTGTTTAAAACCACACACCAAACACCACTTTCTTCATAACTATAACTGGGACCATTTTAGATGTACTGCTCTGTACTTTCTAAAGAATATATACATGTCTCATGGATAACTCATCAGCCAAATTTGAATTGACTCAAGCCGATTACACATAAAATTAAGCATGCTGTATTTAAACCAAAATTGCAGTAAATTAAGTTGACTCCAATTAAAAACAAAGGCTTATTCTGGCTGGGACAGGCCCAATCAACCACTGCCTCTCTTATCTGTAACCTTAGCTGTGATACATGGAAGGAAATATATATGGCCTGCAGTATGTGTCTTACCATAGAAGGTTTTACCATAATGAGGGATGTTGCAGCACTGACGGCCAGGGGTGTAGCACGAAATTCTGGGCCCCGTGCAAATGCAGTCTGTGTGTCCCCTTCCCAACGCAAACTCTTAATTTCAGGCCTTCTGAGGGCCCCTCCCTGCATTTTGACCATACTTCCACTTTCAATTTGGTTGGTCATACTGGCAGAGAATCTAATTATGGAATTGTATCAGTTTTGTGTGCCGTGGCCACTGAAGGGTCTAAAAATAAAGAAAACAAGAAACATGTTTGGTATCAGTTTATTTTATACAGCAAATAGTAAATGCAAAGACCACTAATTTCTCGACAAATTATAACTTACACGCGTTTCCCTGAGTAGGCCTATAAAATAGCTATATCGTAAAAATTACTTATCAAAACTTGTAGATAAACTAGAGGTACAAATACTGTGTTTTTGCTAACCATGTTCAATGTAAAATTCATAAATATCGAAAATACGTTTTTGCATGACCCAGTCTTTGCATGACCCAGTGAAAATGTACAGGGGAAAGGGGAAGTGTAGCGGTGTGCAAACCTATCCTGATCAGAAAAAAACTGAAGCACAGCTTATCCACCTGCTACTGCACCACGCAAGCATTCGAGGCATGTTCTCTCGAGCTCAGCTGAGCTTCGCATATCGCAAGCATCCAACCCTGTTGTTCCGCTTCATTGCTGGCCCGCAGGAAGAAGGTCCGTCTGCTGTCTTTCGGGGTGATCGTCCACCCAAAAGCCCCGTCACCCTCCAACGCCTCAACCTCAGCGCCGATGAGGTTAATAGTCTTCAGGGGCTCCTAGTCAATATTAAAATGATAGAGTACATGAAAACTTTTAGATAATCTATACGTTAGTTCCATTGGTTATGCTATGCTATGATACAAAGATGATAACTAATTTTCTAACTGATGTAGCTAATTGTAATGTGGCGCAAACCAGACAGCTAGCTGTAAGTTAGCTAACAAGTTAATACAATTAACCAATACACATCAGCCGACGAAAAATCTCAGCATGATAGAAAAAAAGAAATCAGTAAGTAGGCCTATATTGAAAACATTCTATGAAAGTCTAACTTATAACATTACATTTTAGCTTGCTATTAGCTAACGTTAATCGATACATAGATACTTAGGTTAAAATGACCCTGAGCCACAGCAATCCAAAGCATAGCGATCAAGCCTCGACCCTCCCTTTAACCCTTTAAGGCGTAAGATCACAAATATGTGATTCGAGTGTTCTTAACTGAACATTCTAATGATGATGTAACAATCACTACTGGTAATTGAAAGCAATGGAGTTCTAGAACACTGAATTCGAATTTTGAAAAAACAGTCCCAAAAAAAAAAAAACTAATTCTAAGGGTCAATTATTAATTCAGTTAGCCTATATAATGTAGCGCTAATTTCCGTTTAACATTTCGTGTGACAGAACAGAATTACAGGCTGCTATGGCAACATAACACCAATGGAGGAGGGGGGTCGTTCCGGTTAGCACACATGGCAATTATCCAACGCAGAATTACATAATCAAAAATTTTGCGGATGAATGTAACACTTTAAAATTTTATCGAAATACTGAGGATTTAATGTCCAGAGTTGCAGTGCTTGTCGCGACAATACAAGGAAGGGAACTAAGCTTGCTTCGTTGCCTTGGAAACGTAATCATGTTAGCTACAGCTGCTGCTTAGTTGGCACCTCGCTGGACAATGTATTGCTGCCTATGCCGTATGAAAAACAGGGTGATATAATGTAAAGGCAATCCTGTATCTTACCTCTTCATTTTCACCATACAAGAGTTTAGTTTCTGTTACCTCAAACCACGCAGGCTTCCAACGATAAGTGAAATGTGTACGCTTTGATAACCATCCCTTTTTATTCTCTTTTGTATTTTCAACCAGACCGTTAGAGGTCGCAGATACCACAGCCATCATTACAGTTTGAGCGCAATTCGCCAGAAAAAATATGGCAATAGGCATGCGCACCAACTCTGAGAACTATACACCGTCCAATAATACTATGGGGAATGTAGTTTATTTGTTCGAGAATGCTGTTACTTTAATTTATGGAATGAACATTACTAAACTACATGGCCCAGAATACATTTGCGGTTCTCTTGTGTTGTTGTAGGAGGGGGATCATTACAGCTGGAGGGATAATAAGATGCGCATGAACTAGCTGCGAACTGGCAGCGAGAAGAGGAAAGTTTTCCAAGAGGGGGGAAGTAGGAAATGAAACTTGGTGCTCGCCAAAGCTTACTCACTCTGGTGAATTTTATGCAGTGGAAAAACTGCTCTTTTACTCAACGACCCTGTGAATCGAATCTCTATTTTCTGTAGGGTTACTCTGGAATTAGAACTTTGCGTAGACCTCCACCAGAGAGACTAAACGGCCCTTTGGATGAAGGTAAATACTTTTTAAATTGATGTTTTTAATCTGTGCATAAAATTGAATTCAACGAAAATTACAGCGTAGGCTATAATACATGTTTGCAAAGTCAAGAAGGAGAAGAAGGGAGTTAGCCTAATAAAACATAGTTATTGTTTAAACGTATTTGGCTAGATTGCGGGAATTAAACGAGTTTAACTAAATCCGCTATCCACTCAGAAGTGGGAGGGTCCAGATGTGAAAGTTGTAGCTCCAGATGTGTAGCATTTAAAAATCGTACAAAGCCACGCTGTGCCATTCTGTCTGCAATAACGTCGCCGATCTGCAATTATAGCGGTTCTGTAGGCGATTTGCAATTAACTTTTGTAAT
The DNA here is from genome assembly GCA_029718625.1 of Synaphobranchus kaupii. Taxonomy (NCBI): domain Eukaryota; kingdom Metazoa; phylum Chordata; class Actinopteri; order Anguilliformes; family Synaphobranchidae; genus Synaphobranchus; species Synaphobranchus kaupii. The sequence continues at coordinate 19,296,712 of CM056381.1, read as the reverse complement.
CGTAGGACAAAATGTTTCTATTATTAGTGTTGTTACAGTTGTTTGAAACATAGGCTACCGTAACTGTTAGTCTATTGGAACCGGACAATAGTCTCATGGCATTACAAATGTTTAATTAATGTCTATTTATTAAGGATTTGCCATGTAGTTTGAAAACCACAAAATCGGCTCTTCGTTCAATAGCGCGGTTGGCTCCACTTTAGAAAGAAAACGAGAGCATAAAGGTGATGTCTAAGAATGAATTATTGGGTTTTTCTGTTTTTTAAATCTTGTTTTTAGGCTAGGCTATTTGAAATTTGAAAGGAAAACGTCACCAAGGCTACTCTGACGAGGTAGCATCGCCTAATTTAATAAAGCAAACCGCTTTAAATGTATCTGATTAAAGCGGCGATACCTTGTTATAGCGAATTAGGCTACAATAATCCGCCAACTGGAAAATATTTGAAAATAAGGCTAATATGTATCCTACCCTCTGATCTCCCATTACGCACTCTTTATTTCTGTCATCCTGATCTGTGATGTGCACAAATACGGGTCTGTCTTAAAATAATTAATGGAATCAATAAAATGCGGTTATCGTAGAAATATTGTGTTGCTACATACTATTATTTGAAGAGTAGGCTATTGTTAATAAGAGTGTAGGCTATTGAAGGCTATGATCAACAGAAACAAATACTAGCCTAAACTGTATAGCCTAAACGGGAGCGAAACATTCATGAGCCACTGTATGTAGGCTAATACTAGGCTACCTGTTAGGCTACGTAGGTCTACACAAGTACACATTCATCGCATGGAGGAGGCTGACAGTTGATTCGTGTCGATATTGTAGCGTTTTGACTTTTTTCGTTGCCAGATTTCCGGTGATTGACAGAGAGTCCTGCTGAAAAAAACACTAAAAACCACTAGAGAATTTCTAATGTTTTTTAATGGTGCTTATTGATCTCTACCGGTGATCTAATGGTGTGTATTGTGTTTTAATGGAAATCTAATGGTTATTGATGGTGATCCAATTTTATCCTACTGGTATCTTAATGGTTTGTGATGGTATTTCATGGTAAACCTGATGGTATGTGATGGAAACCATTAGAAAAATCTCCTAATGGTTTCTATGGTTTTTCTTTTCAGCAGGGGGGACGTCGAACAAGAACATTCAAGGAAGGGGGAAAATGCCAGTCCACCAGTAATGCTCCTGACTGGACTGGGAGAGCCCGGTCGAATGTGGTGTAGCCTAACCCAGAGGGTGGACCGGACTTTGGTCAGCGCTTAAACTGCATTTATACGTAGCCTGAACCGCAACAGTTTCTAAGGATGTCGTCGGAAACAACGGGCATATCTCAGTGACATGAGTTAAAACTCACACATTTTGCTTGTGCGGTCTGACAACAGCAGTACAACATTAAGTGCTTGGAAAACTTTCTGTTTGCATTTCTTGAATTATTTTATTTAAATGGACAAAGAGCAGAACAGACAACCTATCCTTATGGAAGATAACGGCGCTACTGCAGTTCAATTTTAACAGATGAGCATCTCATCAGCGAAGCTCCAACAGACTGAACGAATATGCAGTGTCCGCTGAAGTGTTGCCGTTGAGCGTTTTTTTTTTAGACCTGTTGGGTTTCTAAACGTGACGGTGCGCAGTTTTCTTTTCTTTTTGACACACAAGAGGAGGAACGCCAATGTCTACCGGCAGCAGCCCGTCTCCTCCGTCCCCCCCCTCTCAGCATCCGGCCGCTCCGCCGAGCCCCTCGCCGTCCCCCAGTCCGCCGGCGCCGCTGTACAGTCGCCTGTCGAACGGGAGCGTGAACGATCCGAGCCCCACCGACTCCCGCGGCTCTTTCCACGGCGTCTCCTTCCTTCTCCAGATAGGCCTGACCAGGGAGACGGTGAACCTCGAGGCGAACGATCTGTCCCTCTCTGCAGTGAAAGACCTGGTCTGCTCTATAGTCGACCAAAAGGTAATTAGCCTTTTCCTACCAGTAGTGATAATTTTTATTGTTTTGATTGCACTGCATTTTAGTGTTTTGTGGTTGGTATTGTGTGAATATATATACACCTACAGTTGAAGTCGGAAGTTTACATACACTTAGGTTGAAGTCATTAAAACTCATTTTTAACCACTCCACAGATTTCATGTTAGCAAACTATAGTGTTGGAAAGTCAGTTAGGACATCTACTTTGTGCATGACACAAGTCATTTTTCCAACAATTGTTTACAGACAGATAATTTCACTTTGAATTCACTATATCACAATTCCAGTGGGTCAGAAGTTTACATACACTAAGTTGACTGTGCCTTTAAATTTTTAATATTTGGTCACATATCCTTTGCATGCCATGACTTCCTGATGTCTGTGACCCAACAACATCAAAAGACTCTTGATATCTTATTTTCTGGTACTCTTACAAGCGACACTATAACGTCTCTGCATTTGAATGGATCTCTATGGGAATTGGGGGGTGGGACTAGATTTAGCTGTAAATTATGCTGGAACAGTATGGAATACATGATTGGTAAATTGGCTGTAAGTCATCAAGGGTCTGAGGTATCAAACAAGCCTCAAACCATCACTCTGCTGCCAGATATGCAGTAGATATGGATTGCAATGGATTTATTGCAGGTTATGCTTTTTTCATAAAGTGTACTTTTCCGTTTAATCTCCCTAACATGATGTGAAGAATGAAGCTGTGTCTTCACCTGCAAATGGATTATTCAGATCAATGATTGAAAAAAAGATTAGAACCAATAATCAGTTTAAAGGGAAGTTTTCTGCCTCCTCAATTTTCAGCTCAGGAGCCGCCACTGATATATATACCACTGATATTGCATAACTTCCTACCAGTGATATACATTAGTTTTTAATCTTTAATGTTTTGAAATATTTGTGAAATTGTTGGCAGCAGACAAACAGAATTTCGATTTTTAGAATAGATAGAGGTTTTAAGACTTGATTTTGACATTGGTCTTAATTGACATTGGTCTTAATCTTCAGTTCAGTCTAAATTTATAGGATGTCTGTGTAAGACTGCAAAATTCATGGTTTAGACCACGACATTGTATGATATATATGTTGCGACATTTTGTCTGGGGAAACACAAACCATTCAGCATTTATTCGTTTTAGAACAGATAGGAGAGAAAACGTTGACCTGATGGAAAAATGTAATGATTTTTTTTTTTCAAAAAAACCCAGGGTTGTTTTGATGTTGAAAGAAGAAAGTAAAGAAACGGTTGCAATTCGTTCCGCGGCAGCGCTCTGAGTCGCAGATGCTATCAGTGTTATCGCCCGCTTTGTTCCTTGTCATGAAGGTGGCACCTGCATTTTTGCAAAAGTCAAATCAATGGGGTTCATCAGCAGTGGAAGTAGAAGGAGACCATTGACTCCACCCTAACTGCACTGTTGTGAAGGGGTATAGTCCAGTGACGTATGCACGTACGCACACGCACGTACGCACACGCACGTACACACACGCACGTACACACACACACACACACACACACACACACACATATTCTTTACTGTTAAGACTGCCAAACAAGGTTTATATAATATACAAGTTATATAATAATGTCCCATTTGTGTCATTCTCTTAGCTGCGTATCACATCGCCTCACCATATGTTCTGACTTTGAAGGAAATAGATGCAATGTCTATAAGAGTATCTGATCAGTTAGATAGTTGATTTGGCCAGGCAAGCCATAGTGAAAACTATGAGATTGCACCAGGCCGGTCGTGAGAACAGTTATTGGTTGTGTATTTTCTTCTTCGACGCTAGTGTTGTTCACAAAGTTTAGTTGTGCGCATGAGCATTATTTTAGAGTGTTTCTGCCTCTCTTTTCCCCCTTTTTCATTTTGGGTTCTTCCCCCCTGTGGTCGCGTGCGGCTGTTTTGTGCAGAATGTAAAAAAAAAAAAGTAATCCAAATTTTTCCCAAAAAAAAAAGACAAGTGTAGAGGGATTGCAGCTTGCTCTCTTGCTTGCCCAATTACATCAGGAGTTCCAAATGCAATTTATCTGATGGGCACGAATGCCTACATTGCAAATAGACCGTTTGCAATGGGCACACGAAATGAAAGGATATTTGTGAGTGTAAACATAATAGCAATCCCCCTAATGCGAACAACAGAATTATAGTTTAACTCGGTGGTTCTCAAACTCGGTCCTGGGGCCCCCCTGTGTATGCTGGTTTTCGTTCCGACCACAATTGTGATCCGAGAATGTTAACAAGCTGTTCATTTTTCTTAATTGCACTTTTCATGTTTTGATGGATTGTTTACCCTCTTAAGCCAAATTATGACAGAAAACAGCTATGCATGCCAATCTAGAATAAATTACCAATGTTCACATTTTGCTTATTGTGCTATATTGCAAACAAGTTCATTAAAAGAGGTAACAAAACTGAGCAAATGAAAGGTCGCGGTGAATCAATAGGCTCCTAATTGGTGAAAGTGTGGATGCATGGCCATGAAAACTAACCATTTGGTTGATAATGAACAATTCAAAGACAACACAAATTGATAATGAGCCAAACCTGCATTATGTTAATAAGTTTAAGGAAACAAAATGATGAAAGAACTTAAGCACACGTTCAACGACCTAATTAGGAGCATATTGATAAGCAAAATGTGAACTCGGGTAATTTATTCTACGTGGCATGCATAGCTGTTTTCTGACATTATTTGGCTTAAGAGGGTAAATAATCCATCAAAACATGAAAAGTGCAATTAAGAAACATTAACAGCTTGTTAAAATTCTCGGGTCGCAATTGGAACAAAAACCAGCATACACAGGGGGGCCCCAGGACCGAGTTTGAGAACCGCTGCTTTAACATATGCTGTCACATTTACCTTTGTTCAGCTGTGTTTCATTTGGATTGACGCAACTGTCCCCTTTAAAATCGTTTTTTTTTTATGGGAAGAATCACATGAAAGCAATCATTCCTTGCGTTTGGCCCCCTCGATTTACTGCACCTCGGAACAGAATAGTCTCCGCTGCATGTAGGCAGCCTTACAGAAACAGTCGTGTCGCTCACCCGGTGGCTGAGAGAGAACGGTTCCCCCAAAGTAATGACATTACATTCGTTTTGCCTGCAGCGTGACAAAAGGGCAGTAATAAGTAAAGTGGTCTCTGGCCTTGAACAGTGGTGTTCTGTTCTGTTCTCGTTTCAAGCATAATTGCTTATGGGCCCTTTTCGTGGTGCGCCGCTGCTGCGCATTTAACCAGGCGTGTGCAAATGGGGAGGCCAGAAGGGTTGAAAACTGGGGACCTTACCCCTTTTTGCCTTTGATGACCAAGTGCCCCGCTTGGGTAATTTATTTTTTAAATTTTTGTTGTTAATCTGAGGGCAGCTTTCCAAAAATCATATGATCACCATCAATGATCAAAGATTAAAGAGCCCCCTAACTTTTTTTTACATAACAATTGCAGTCGAATCCACACACTTGGGTAAACACTCTATATGCATGAGACTACGGCGCAGAGTCGAGGTTCACGTGCGCATGATGTCGTTAGGCCGTATAGAATATACATTTGCATTACATTACAATTATTTGGCAGACGCTTTTATCCAAAGCGACGTACAATAAGTGCATATTGAAGGTCATTGATGCGACTACAAAGCAGATCCGACAAAGCACAACTTTCTCACAACGTAGGAGCTATCCCTAGCAATGAACATGAATAGTACACACAGTCATATAGGCATGGTGGTGACTGATAAGTAAATGACGTTAATTAAGTAAGCTTCAGTTAAGTAAAAAGTTACAATTACAACAGTTTTTTTTTAATCCAATTCATTTTTCTGTTGCTTTGAACACAATATCCAGTTGCTTCACGCTGTGTTTCAATGCCTTCAAAGGAAAGGTGGAAAAACAGAGAGAGTGAGCTGAAGGAGGCAGCTAGCGGTGGTGGCGCACTAACGCGATTGGACCCGGCAATGTACCAGCAGGTGCATTCTTGTCAGTCTTTTTTGGTTCACATATTGCATTTTTAAATGTAAAAAATATTCCCAAAAAGGGTATACTTGAGGTTTGTTATAAAGCTAGTATTTTTCGTGCTAGGTCTTTAGAATTGAACCAGGGCCTTTGCCAATGTGAAAACTCAATTCTAGTAAGGGAACAACCACACAAAAGCTCCTTTTTTTGTCAGTGCCTGGTTGTATTGTACAAATGCTGTCACATAATATATACCTATATAAAGCTTTAATAAAGTATAAATAACTGACATTATACAGATGCATGAAATGTTTGAGTATATATGATCGATTGTGAGTTCCCTTTTTTCGTTTGAACCCCCTGCTCATCAATAGTCTGTGCATGACACTGCATTTACCATCTCTTCTTTTAACACACAGTTCCAATCAAATTTCCAGTGCTGAATTTCTATTGGAACTGGGCAATTACAATCAGATGAGATCGAAATTGGGCTTTTTGGCCAGGCATACCCAGTAGTGGGTTTTGGCATGAGAAGAAGGAGGCTTATGTTGAAAAGGACGTTATAACTACTATGCTGGCGGATCTTTGAGTTTATGGGGCTGTTTTGCGTCTAGGGTCTTGGGGCTCTTGTTAAGATCAATGGAATTGTGAATTCCAGCAAGTTTCAAGACATTTTGGCTTATGCTGCTGTTAAACTGTTATGAAAGTTAATCAATTTGGCCCCATGAACTTAAATCAAAATGGTTCTTTCTGCATGACAATGATCCCAAGCATACCTCAAAATCAACTAAGAAATGATTAACCGATGACAAAATTACTGTTTTGCAATGGCTATATCAGTCTACAGACTGGAACCATTCGAAAGTTTGTGGTTTCAATTGAAGAGGGCAGTCCATAAGTGCAGATAGAAGGATCTGAAGGACGTATGGAGGAATGGTCAAAAACCCCCCCACAAATATGTTCACCAATCTATATAATACACTATAGAAAATGACTCCACTCTTTTTGGGTAATAAACGTCTTGTTGTTAAAAAAGCTTATTCTCTGAGAAGTTGTATTAGTGTAAAATAATACACATTTTCCATACAATTACCTGTGCTATTTATGTTGTAAGATGTTTGCTCATCTTTATCAGGATGCCAATAGTTGAATGTAGGCCACTATGTGGTTATCAACATTGATAGGCTAGCAGTGTTTGTGCATTATATAATATCGCCCGTTCTCAATGTCTTTATTCTGCAATGTTGCATTTCTGGAGAATTGCTGAAGGAATATTAAGTGGTGGGTACCTCTTGCTTGTGCAGAACATCTAAGATGAAAATCTTTCTTTATTAATCACAATAGTCTCCCCTTGAACTAGAATTATTTATTATATTTTTGACAAATACCACAAAACTATAACATTTGAATAACATCTGAGTGGTTTTCCTGTTTTTTTGTGAGTGAGTGGAATGAGACACAGGTACAGTAGGCACCCCCTCATTCTTGAGGGTAGGATTAACCGTGGCAACAGGGGCCTAGTTCTGATGAGTCAGCATTTGTGTTCAGGTGGGATGGGGGACCGTCCCTAAGCTGCCGTAGGAGATTGGGGGGGAGGTCCCCTCCTCTTCAGGCCGTCTGTCCCGCCCCCCTCCTGCTTCCGCTCCCACAATGCCGAAATCGTCCTTACTGCGCGTGGGCTGTTCTACGAAACCACTTGAACATCCATGCTATTGTTCACCTGAATGACAATAGATTTTTTTTTTTTTTTTTACAAAGAGATTATGTTTTAAAAAATGTGTTTAATTTCTGGGTAAAGAATTTGCTTGCTGAATGAAAGATGAAAGTGGCTTGCCTTAGTCAGTTTTCAGCTTATTCACCTTCGCAATAAGCCAGTTGAAATGGTTATACAATCTGATGGTAAACAAACCGGGCTCATAGATGTTATCGCGTGAAGAGGGTCGCAAGGGTGATCAAGCACCGAAAATGCAGTGGCTCCCATTAGAGCTCGCCGATCGACAGCTCCACGCGCCACGCATGTTAAAAACATTTTTAATTGTTGGGCACCATTATCTGGGAGCGAATAACAGGATGGAGGAAATGTGTGCGGCTTAAAGGTAGCGGCTTTCGCTACCGATTAAAAAAACCCCAAAAAAAAACACATTCTTATATCTCACTGGGAATTGTGCTCAGCAGTAATAGGTGAGGGCGTCCTGGAGGATGTGATCTGTGGACCTTGAAGGAGGAAGGAAGAGAGCCTTGTCGTGTAATGCATGACCCGGTCCTGAAAAAAGTCCGGGCCGTCTGTACAGCTTCCGCATGATCTTTGAATCTGTATCGCGTACGCTCTTTTCCGTTAATGTTAAATCCGTTCAAGGTTAGTATTTGCGATAGTAATACTTTTGAGTAATACTTCTTTTTTTTTTGGCTATGTCATCGCTTTAGTGCGCAGTGAAACGTGCTGGAACGTAAAGTGCATTGAGAAGGAACGGTACATTGAGAAAAGTTGGATAGCTCTTGGAAAAGCAAAAAGAGAAGCTGAAATGGAACATTCAGTAAACCTGCAGGTTTTCAGCATTTTTTGCAGGTTTTCAGACCTGAGATTGTTTCCCCCGGCTCTCAGGTTGAGGGCCTTGCGCAGGTGTGCGGTGTGAGCAGAAGGGCACACACTAAAGTATTCAGTGTTAAATCAACTCTTTCAGAGTACATATGGTCCCTGTTGGCCTAATATGTACCCTGTCAGAGTTGAATTAACACTGGACATTTTTATTGTGTGCTAGACAAAACAGTCCCCCAGTACATGGCTATGACACATCTCAACTGTAATATTGCTGCGAAGAGAAGTTGTAATATTATTCACTTACAGGTTATTTTTTTGATTTATGGAAGTATCCATGGTACCCCCGAGCCTAGCCTATTAATCTTTAAAGCTGTCACCACTTCATGACCCCTGGCAGTGTAGAGTTTCAGGAAGCTAACGCTAAGCGACTGTGAATAATGCAACATGTTTTGTTTAGCCGTAAAGCGCCACGGTGAGACTTGGCATTTGCAGTTGCGTGTTCTCAACGTGACCCAGCTGTGCTGTCATGCATAGGGCCAGGTAATTTGTGCGGTGGCACAGGAAGTGACAGGAGAGAGGTGGCTTCAAATCCCAGATCTGATGTTGCTCTTGTACTACGCAATATCTCTTAATTAAATTTACAGGAAAAATCTTTAACTTACAAATAGCGTGTGAAGTAAATTATAAATAAACTGTAAATACATAAATTGACCCCGCTAAGATGCAGGATTAACTAAGATGGAGTATTTACGTTAATATTTTAGAAATTTAAGCTTCATAGCTTCGTACTGCCAAATAGTTGCAATAGGCTGTCTGTCTTTATTCTTGTTTGACTGATGATTATTGAGTCTGTAGCCGTTAACTAAAGGAATGCAGATTGCTGTTGCCTTCCGGTGAATATGCAGGAGCTTTAAAAATTACTGTCTCATTAACGTACGACAAGATGCACTTTGCCCTAATAAATTGGATGTTCCGGTAAACTATTAAACCATTTTGTCTTTGCTGCTGTTAAACTGTTATGAAAGTTAATCAAGTAAGAAAGAAAAGGGATGGAGGTCGCATAAAGCCCATCTTCTCATTGAGAACTGATAAATGATATATAATCTCTAACCACTATTTAGTCATGACTCGCGCCTACTGAAATTACATCCTGCTAGTTTAGATTATCACCTTCACAAGCTCACTTGTCAATGACTAGGCCTGTGATATTAGATGTATGGAGACCAGCTTTATGACCAGTCATTTGCCATTCCAGCTCCCTGTTCTCCAACTGTCGTGTATGCTCTGACTCTGATCAAAATATTTGTGTGTAATTTAATTTCTCGTGGGAGGGAGGCTTCTCCCCCTATAATTTTGGGATGATAAAACATTATTCTCAATTGACGAGTGCTGAACCCGCACCAGAATTATAACAATTTGAATAATGTTTTGCATTCCAAGAATTTGAAAAATGTTGAAAAACAATGCGTTTTCTTAGGCACAATGTCTGATAATATCTCCTTTGTAGGATGGCAGTGTTTTCCTGTTTTCACGTTCTGGATTTGGTGTTCGTGGCTCTCATTGGAGAAGGCGAACGAAGGGGAACTTTTTCCGGACAATTCCCCCCATTGTCTTCTCTGTGTCGAAAGGGTATTTCTCATATCTGTGCAAAGATTAATCACAAAGTCTTTGAGTTTGTGGGATTTGAGAAAGCAGGATTTCGCATTTCAGATGTTACTACAGGCAAAATCATTGCAAGGCTTTGAGATATAGTAGTGCTAGGATTTACAGCATGTCTCCTGGATTGACTCTATCATTTAGTTAAAAATGGATGGGGAATAAATTAATGGCGAGCGATAATACGTTACGTTAATACGGTGCTCTTGCCTGGATTTGAGTTGTTTTGTTCCAGAAGTGGTCAGGACGTGGCACACCTCCTGCAAGCTGCCTGCCTGCTGCGTTTGGTGAATGTTAGGTGAACGTTGCGAGGAAGACTGAACGTCTGGACTGTGTACGCGGTGCGGAGTAGGCTACTGCTCCTTGTACCTCATTTTCAGCGAAGGGAACATCTTCACACACCGCTTGCCTGTGAAAGCAAAGCCTTGTCAGTTTTTTTAATGCAGGGTCTTGCTCTTTGTTACCCAGGTCTTCCCTGTCTTTGGCTGCTTGTGATTCTCTCTGCTTGGCAGGCTAAGCAACCTTAGGAGCGCAGGAGGGGAATGGACTGGCAAAGTGTTTAATGTTTGTGTCAATAACTCCCAATTACGTCGTCTGGTTGTTATTGTTTGGACGAGAGAGAGGTGACTTTGGGCTGCTACACACTCTGCATCTTAAAAAGGGGCTGTTTGCATGATAGGAGATATAGACACCAAAGTGGTCTGGTTATCTGTTGTGATATTTATTTGGTGTCATTCTGGCACAAGAAGGACCACAAGAATGTTCATTGAGTGGCGCGCAGCAAAAACGCTTGTCACAAGTGAAAATCGTTCACCATATTGACTTCCACACAATTTGCTCCATATGTATACCATATGTCATATGTATACAGTTAATAGCAAATGTATTTTTGGGACAGTGGCACAGTTTTTGTTGTTTTGGCTCTGTACACCAGCACACTGGATTTCAAATTAAAAAATGAATATGAGGTTAAAGTGCAGACTGTCAGCTTTAATTAGCGGGTATTTGCATCCATATCAGGAGATGCATGTAGTAATTACAGCCATTTTTTACATAGCACACCCCCCCCCCCCCCATTTTAGGGTCAGCAAAAGCAATTGGCTGCTGCATGTCTTTGCGTCATTAGTTCATGTACAAGAAACCTGACAAAAGGTCTCAAGTTGATTCTAGGCATGCAATTTGCATTTGGAGTCTGTTGCTGTTGTCTCTCAACACGAGAACCAAATAACTGTCAACAGCAGCAAAGCAGGCCACCATGAGGAAAAATCTGAATAAATTGACAAGAGACATAGCCAAAACATTGGTTTTGTCAAAACCTACGGTTTGATGCATTGTTAGGAAGCGAGAACGCACTGGTGAGCTCAGCAATGGCACATGACCTGGTAGACCACGGAAGACCACTGTAGTGGATGACGAAGAACACTTTGAATTGTGACGAAAAACCACTTTTCGACCGTCGAACAGATCAAGAACACTCTCCCGGCACAGATGTGTCAAAGGCTACCGTAATAAGAAGACTATACCTCAGGGTTCACCACAAAATGCAAGCCACTGGCAAGCCTCAAGAACAGAATGGCCAGGTTGGAGTTTGCTAAAAAAGTACATTAAAAAACACTAGAGTTCTGGAACAAGGTCTTCTAGACAGATGAGATGAGTACTACTAACCTGTACCACAGTGATGGCAAGTGTGGAAAAAGAAAGGAACTGATCTTGATCCAAAGCATCACCATCTGTGAAACATGGTGGAGGGTACATGTTATGGGCATGTATGGCTGCCACTGGAACTGGATCGCTTGTCTTCATTGACGAAGTGTACGGAACCATCTTATCTGCTCAGATCCAACCAGATGCCTCAAAACCTGTTTGACGGCGCTTCACCTTGCGGCAAGGCAGTGACCCCGAACATACTGCTCGAGTAACCAAGGGGTTTTTCAGGGCAGAAAAGTGGAATGTTCTTGTTCTTGAATCCAGTTGAACATGTGTTTCACTTGCTGAAGACAAGACTGAAGGCAAAACACCCCAGAAACAAAGGGGACCTGCAGTACAGACCTGGCAGAGCATCACCAGGGACGATCCCCAGCATCTGGTGGTGTCTGTGGGTCACAGACTTCAGGCAGCCATCGAATTTGCAAGCAAGTACTAAGTACTTAATTTCAGATTATGTTCATTTGTCCAGTTACTTTTGCTCCCTCAAAGTGGAGGGACTATGTATCAAAAGGGCTGTAATTCCTACACGGATTACCCGATATGGTTGTAAATACCTTCAAATTAAAGCTGGCAGTCTGTACTTTATTCTCATATTCATTTTATTTCAAATCCAATGTGCTGGGCTACAGAGCCATAACAACACAAAGGTATGTCACTGTCCTAATACTTTTGCATTTAACTGTATATATTCTTATCAATGTATACCCATATGTTTGAAAGCACTGGCTGGTTAGCATTTATTTGCTATATGTCATTGCTTAGCCTCAGAACTGGAATGCTACTGCAGGCACACTTATCAATGGTTCTGTCTCCAAAGGTTAAATACCATGATTTGCTTTAATTGACTTTTTAATGGATGTAGAATACTTATTAAAATGTCCAGAGAAAATATTAATATTCAATGTTCAAAGACCATCTCGTGTGAACCCCTTGCAGCTTTTATAAACCGGGACAAACGCAAAGTTCTTTCCTAGTGAATAACTGTACTCTGTGGCTCTGAGATAGTGCTGGCCTGCGGACTCTTTATTGGACAATGGAGAGTCATAATCACATTCCTGTGGAATGTGTTAAGCGTTTAGTGCTTGGATTCCAAGATGAATGTTCGGTTGCGTAACATCTCCAGACCTGGATAATGGATAAAAGATTTGGTGGGAGGGCTCGGAAGACATGTGAAATCCCCTGCTATTCAGAAAATGTAATGCAAACCTTGTGTTGTGCTGGACACTACAGTTTCTAAGAGAAATCTGTCCCATTTAACTTGGTTAACGGATTTTGCAAAACAAAAAGTCAGTGATACTTAATATTGAATGATGTTTGTAACAATGAAAAATAACACATTTTACAGTTTGAAGGGATGCAATTTCAATAATTGAATATCTGTTACAAGTCTTTCAGTGTACATTTGTACAAGTATAACATATTCCAATAATATTTTTACCACATGGTCACAGCTACTTTAGCAATAGAACAGTGGCCATTTCACTGTGTATGATATACAGTGGATAGAAAAAAGTATTCAGTCCCGTTAGACTTTTTCACATTTTGTTGCGTATGAACATTTGATTAAAAAAATTTATTTAATCACGCTTTTTTTGCTGGTATTAAACATAAGAGATCTACAAAAACCCCTACGTACATATTTTGATATCCAAACATTGGGAAATAATATCTCCAGAATTTCAAGGGTGTTTTTGCTCACTGTTTGCATTTAATGTACATTGTGTCCATTTCCTGTGACCGTTATCATTTCAGATCACGGTTAAATAAGAATTGTTTGCCGCGAGCAATATTCCGATTTACGCACAAAAGTAAAGCGAAATCTACACTGCACCCATTGTTTCTCAATGTGAAAATTATATTTTTCTGTTCCCTTCTTCAAAGAGGACTTCCTATTATTGAACTCCCTGTCCGTCTAGTATTTGTGGAATGGAGGAAAATTAGGTTTTGTTTCTGCATTGTTCAAGCCTGCCGGAGCTGGGTGTAGCGTTAGCGCTGTGCGGGTTGTGCAAAGGGCAGGAGCCAAGTGTGAAAACTGTCATCTTCTCCTGAGTTTCTGGCCACCGGGAACACTGGGGAGTACACTGGGTCTTCCCACTGCAAAAAAAAAAACAAAGCATTTTTAAACATTTAGATGTTTTTAATATGGAAAGAAAAGTATTAATGCGTAATTGGATGTCAAAGGCCTTTCATGTAAAAGGGCATGTGGAGAAGTCTGCCTTGGATTCCTTCAGCATGGTCCATTTTTTATTCATAAGCAGTTTTGCAAGTTCTGCAATCACTAAAATTTACTTTCCAAACTGTGGAGGAAAAAACACTTGGCTTCACTTGTAATCACAGTTAAAGGCATACTGAACTTTGTTAGAACATAATGTTGTATAGCTACCTGGCCCCGATATGAGTCGTAATATTCAAGCTCAACTTCATGACTTGCTCCAGTGGTCAGCAACTGGCCAACAACAAATTATGTTTTTTCTCTCTCCATTCACTCCCATTGAATGGCGAAAGAGGTCTCAAAAGCACACTTTTAGCACATAAACGAATGCAAACAACGCGGATTATACCGATGTACAAAATCACGACATCTGGAACCGTTCGTTTGAAAATTCTGAACCAATTTATGATTGATTTGATTTTGAAGAACTATTTTCTGAGAACTAGCAACTGTTGCTAGCTTCTTTGCTGCTCGGTTTGTTTACTTACGCACTTCAGGAAGTGAGTGGGCGCAAGAACAAGGAAGTTAATAAGCTAACAAACCTTTGTTTGGAAAAAGTGTGCATTTTTATCTTTTCAAACGTACGGTTCCGGATGTCGTGATTTCTTATCGGTATAATCCGCGTTGTTTGCATTTGTTTACGTGCTAAAAGTGTGCTTTTGAGACCTCTTTCGCCATGCAATGGGAGTGAATGGAGAGGGAAAAAACATTCTTCTTTGGCGAGTTGCTGACCACTTGGGCAAGTCGCGAAGGTGAGCTTCAATATTACAACTCATATCGGGGCCAGGTAGCTATACAACCTCATGTTCTAACAAAGTTCAGTATGCCTTTAAGGAATAATGTTGATTGAATCCAGGCCTGTGTGCGCATCTTTTGTGTTATAAAAGGTATAAAGCTTTGAACGAAGCCTTTGTTGGCAAGAATAGGCTAAGATATTTCTGATTCAGTGAATCATGTCTCAAAAATGATGGAGACTACGAATTTAGAATACCTGAACGAAACGTTAACGCATCATATTTGGGAATAACAGCTGTGCGTGGGTTCTGTTTTTCCTTACCGTAAACTACAAATGTGAAATTAAAAACCTGAGTGGGTCACGCCAGAATGTGTCTGATTTCACATGGAATGACCCTGTCCCCCCCTCCCCTGCATTCCGCTCTGGTTAAAGATTTTCAACCGGAGCAGTGAACCCTGACCTCCGTCTCCTTTCCCTCTCATTCCGCAGGGCCCAGCGCTTTTCACAAACAACCGTGTTAAAACGCGCTGCGATTGCTCTTCTGAAGCAAACAAACCCAAGCGAAGTGTTTGGCTGGGTGCGCGGCCCCCGATAAGTATGGGTCGGCCTGGCATGGCTCGTCTCCGTCATGTGCGTATGGCACAGGCATCCGAACTCTCCAGGCCTTGCATTCCCAAGCGTGATAGATTTATGTACTAAACTATAATGTATTTACCGCTCCCTTTGTTTTCAGTGTCATATTAAAAAGATTTTTGTACCACCACAAAGTCGAAAGGGAAAATGAACCCTGGAAATATCGTGAGGATAACCATTCTCCCCTATTTACGAATTCAATTCATCGCTATATTATGAGCACATGTTTAAACGTTCATTACTGCTGAGATGGCGAACCCAGTAATACATCAAAACATGATTTTGCAGTGTATTGTATCGCCTGTTCAGCAATCAGTTCAGTAATCAATAACAAATACATTTAGCTTGTTGAAATGAGGATCTGGGGGCCTCATAAAAGGTGCGTACGCACACAAAAAATACATATGCCAGCCCCCCCCCCCCCCCACAGTCTCAAAAATGTATGTACGCATGCGCCATACTCTGCATAAATGTGCGCACGTTTTGACGTCAAGTTTGTTTTTATACATCCCAAATCAGTGGGGAAAGTGGCCTACGCATCTTTTGTGATTACGCACCTTATATACAGTTGAAGTCGGAAGTTTACATACACTTAGGTTGAAGTCCTTAAACCTCATTTTTAACCACTCCACAGATTTCATGTTACCAAACTATAGTGTTGGCAAGTAAGTTAGGAAATCTACTTTGTGCATGACACAAGTCATTTTTCCAACAATTGTTTACAGACAGATTATTTCACTTTGAATTCACTATATCACAATTCCAGTGGGTCAGAAGTTTACATACACTAAGTTGACTGTGCCTTTAAATTTTTAATATTTGGTCACATATCCTTTGCATGCCATGAGTTCTTGATGTCTGTGACCGAACAACATCAAAAGACTCTTGATATCTCATTTTCTGGTACTCTTACAAGCGATACTATAACGTCTCTGCATTTGAATGGATCTCTCTGGGAATTGGGGGGTGGGACTAGATTTAGCTGTAAATTACACTGGAACAGTATGGAACACATAGTTGGCTAAATTGCTGTAAGTCATCAAGGGTCTGATGTATCAAACAAGCCTTAAATCATCACTCTGCTGCCAGAAATACAGTAAATATGGATGGATAACTTGAAGGGTTTCTTCTCCTGACTTATTTTTCCATAGAGTTCAATAGGAAAATTTGTCAGGAGAAACAACCCTTAAAGTGATCCATCCATATCTACTGCATATCTGGCAGCAGAGTAATGGTTTGAGGCTTTTTTGATACCTCAGACCCTTGATGACTTACAGCCATCTTACCAATCATGTATTCCATACTGTTCCAGCATAATTTACAGCTAAATCTAGTCCCACCCCCCAATTCCCATAGAGATCCATTCAAATGTAGAGATGTTATAGTATTACTTGTAAGAGTACCAGAAAATAAGATATCAAGAGTCTTTTGATGTTGTTGGGTCACAGACATCATGTCATGGCAGTCATGGCATGCCAAGGATATGCGACCAAATATAAAAAATTTAAAGGCACAGTCAACTTAGTGTATGTAAACTTCTGACCCACTGGAATTGTGATATAGTTAATTAAAAGTGAAATAATCTGTAAACAATTGTTGGAAAAATGACTTGTGTCATGCACAAAGTAGATGTCGTCCTAACTGACTTGCCAACACTATAGTTTGCTAACATGAAATCTGTGGAGTGGTTAAAAATTAGTTTTAATGACTTCAACCTAAGTGTATGTAAACTTCCGACTTCAACTGTAAATGAGGCCCCTGGAATTTATGGTTGGGCAACTACATTCCTGGAGTGCTAGAATCCAGCAGGTCTGAAGGTGTCTTTTTGATTAGCATCTGATTCATACCTGATGTACACATATTAGTTTGTGCTGACTAAGCTAAGAGGAAGAGTGGTGGACCATGTTGGCCTTTTGGCCTTTTGGCCTACAGCTGTGTTGCTGATAAAGACAGGAAAGCAGTCCCTTCAGAATGAAGCAAGTAGCTTAGTGAGAGAGCAAGCTGAATGAAAAATGAACCTGCTAAATGCTGACTGAATGTTAATGGTTGACTTGTGCATGTAAACCGGGCCACATTCTTGAAGGTAAACATATCAAAGGTTTTGGGGCAAAAAGATCCTTGCTTGTTTGCAAACTCCTTCCTATACCTCTCAGCGAACTTGTAGAGCATGCAGTTTCAATGCGTACGGAAAACAGAGCATGTTTTGCATAGGTGACCTCGTAACTCTCAGGTTTTTTAACTCTATCATACTTGCCTAATTACATTGCATTACATTACACACCATGAATTAGGCTATAATTGCAATACCTTTAAGCTTACAATTGTACTTGCCTTTGTTCATGGAAGAACTTTCTGTATATTGTTCCTTGTAGAATGACCTGTACCATGTAGCTCCTCATAAAGGTACTATCCCTTATTTTGCAAAACAATACATTTCTGATTAATCACTTCATAAAGAATGCTTGAGAACTGCCACGTGTCCTTATATTACAGGGAGATAGCACTCTGTTTATATTACTGTGATCTAAAAGCACCTGATTTAACCAGGGCATACACAACCTCAGTCAGTAGCGCTTATCAGTCCAGTGGAGCCCTGAGATGTTTTGATAGCTGTTCTGTGTGTGGTGTGGTTATTGAGATGAGGCAATAGGAAATGCGAACTGTTGAGCATGTTTCCCGACTGGCTTAAAGGCTGATATGGCAATAGGCTTGTTCAAAGTTTGATATGTGTACGTTTCCGCTTTGTATTCAGGGGCCTGTATCGTGAAGCAGAATTACTGAGGCAGCTGGATAACTGCACTGAGTAATACCCGGAACAGCTATTTTTACCTCAGTCCATGTTCCAGATTTGGGAAGGTTCCGGGTTTTACTAAATCCAGTTATCCAGCTAACTCAGTAATCCTGCTTCATGATTTGCTCATTCAAAATACAAAGTACAATTTAGTAGGGGTATAACAATTCACCAAATTCATGATTAAGTTTGATACAATATGGTGGTTTTACTGATATGTTTTTTATGGAGTGAAAATAAAAAGGAATACCTGAGAATGTACATTATGTTTACATTTTCCATTAATGTAAATATTTAACATTATATATTTGACATTAGAATACAGTGTGTGCACCGTGACCTGTCAGAGGAATAGACAGTGCACACACTGCAACCTGTCAACGGAATATTTAATGGTTCACTGCAACCTGTTACTGGAATATTTAGTGGGTTCACTGCAACCTGTTAGTGGGATATTTAGTGGGTTCACTGCAACCTGTTAGTGGGATATTTAGTGAGTTCACTGCAACCTGTTAATGGATAAGGCAGTAGGTGTGAAAGCTCCATCCGGAGAGTCATTTTACCCGTCCCGGCCAGGTCAATCCAGTGACCTAATTTCCAGCGTGATTTCAGGCGTGAGGAATGGGAGTAAACACTGCCATGTCTACTTGCACGCCACTTCCTGTTTGGTGTCGCCCGAGTCCTCTCGTGCACAGCAGGCCCGGGAGGTTTTCCAGGACAAAAGTTCATGACTCCTTCTCCATGAGAAGCACTTCCTTTACCCAGAAATCTTCGTGTCGACCTTCATGTCATATCGGTCTTACTCATTCTGGGTTTGCTGTCTAATGTAAAAGGAGATACTTTTAAAACAAAACAATGGTGCACTGAGAATCCAACAACGTGGCAAATACACAACAATGAATTTAGAATATCACAAAAATAGTGCAAACAAGATAAAAATGTACAGATAAAAAATAACAAATACATTATGAAAAGCAAGCACAAGAGTCCTGAAAAAAAAGAATTCAAAAACCCTGAAAACCCTCAACGCTAGTCAGTCTTGTCCAATTTGAGGGTAACCTGTAGCTGATTCCATTTAAAAGGTGCATAGACGGCAAATGCGGTCTTTCCTAATTCAGTATTCATACGAGGGTTATTTAACATTGCTTTATAAGTGAACATCAGGCAGTGGTACAAGGCTAGAGTTTGTGTGTAGTCCGTGCTCACAGTATGACTAAAGGTTTGCATGAATTGGGTCGCAATTATGTTTTTAAATGAAGGTTGGATATTTTTGCGTTCTCCTTTGTTGATATAAATCGCAGGTTTTATTCTGTATTTTGGGCTAATGAATGAAGGCATTGTACAAAGGTAATGCCTCTTGCTCTCTCTCTTGCTCTCACTCTATCAAGGGATGATTAAACTTGTGGAGGAAGGAGATTTTCAGTTCTTTGGCACATGCGTAGGAAAAAACGGTAAACATGTCCTCAAAAGGCATTTTTATGGCCTTTTACCTGACTCGTAGCCCCAGGGATATCTGTTCTCCTGCGCCTCCCCAGATTGAACACAGCTGGGATGGCTTTACCTGCAGATGTCTCCTAAGCAGGCCGTTTTCACTCTATTTGAGGCTAATGCCAACCAAGCTCTTCTGTCAATTGTTATCGTCGCACACCTTGAGGCTTTATTAGTCGACGTTAATGGCATTGGTGACGCACTCATAATGCGAGTTGGCCTAGACGTTGAGAACTTTTGACACGTTCCGGCCTTTCGTATTAGTCAGACGTTAATAGCTCTGATGATCGTCCCATTTGTTGGTACTGTTAAACGGCTCTGGTGCACTTCTTTCATATTTGATAGGTGGCCGCAAATAGCTTTAATGAGACGTATTTTATTGTGTTAGGTAGTTGGATGTTAACAGCGTGGATGACGCACTCTTTTAAAAAAAATATTATTTGAATAGCCGTTCAGACTGGGATTTATCACGGTGAGCGGAATGGGGGGGGGAGCTGGATACTGCTTGGTAACGGTGGCCTTGGCTTTATCATTCTCCTGCAGGTTCACGTCAGGGATAATTGTCAACTTGTTAAATGTTTCTATGGTAACGGAGGCCCACTGACAGGTACTGCGCTCAGAAGGCTGGAGGGAGGCTGGGAGAGAGAGAGAGAGAGGGAGATAGGGAGAGGAGAGAGAGATAGAGAGGGAGAGAGAGAGGGAGGGAGAGAGAGAGAGAGATTGAATACTGTACTGTGGCACTCTGCCCTAAACTCCCACTGAAAGGCACAGGAAATACCTCCCTCCCAACCCCCCCCCCCCGCCCCCCCCGCCACACCACCACCCTTCCCAAGCCTGGACAGCTCCTGTGGAGCGGCAGTACTGTATATTTTACCCTTAGGATCGTCTCTGTTCAGGAGAGCGAGCGAGCCCAGTGGTGTGCTTTCACTCAAAGACGTTTCCTGGCCAACTGTGTTTGTTCCAGGAAAAGTAAAAGTAAAGAAAGGAAGAAAGGAACCACTTGACGAGCTGTGAAATCACAGGTTATAAATCATTTTATGATGCTTGCCGAGTTTCATGACGGCGAAGCTAGGTTGCTATAGCGGTTTTTGAATACGATTTCTTTCTCGTTTCATATTGCACTTTCACATCTGCGCTTCTCAAATGCAATAATTCAACCCCTTTTTTTTTTTTCTCGTCCAAAAGTATCAGAAACGCGGAGTGGAAATTGTCTCGAATTAAGTCACGCGCGACTAAGTGCTCGCTAGTTCGGCACGCAGTTTTTACCCGCAATTGAATTGAGTCCGGACGAACGGCGGTCAGAACGAGCGGCCGCAGGAGTTAGAGAGGAAAGAATGAACACGATGCCGTACGAGCGTTGGTTTTCTTTGGCCCGCTGAGCGCTCAGTGGCTGCTTTGCGATCTGGAGTGTCGGGATGATTTCCAAGTGGGCCAGCCCGTGTGGCCCTTCCTCCCGGCGGCTCGTACAAAGGCGGCCGCCCTGTTCCGAGCACGTGGCCTGGCGCGCCGGGGTAATCCCGTGGTAAGCAAATGGATGATTATATAAATCCCTGTTATTACTGGCTGAGCCGGTCCACTTGGATTGAAGTGATTACATTAAAATGTCCGCTGCAAAAAATGATTATTCCCGAGTAATTGTAATTTTGCAAATGGGGCCAACCTTTCGACCGTTTAGCCTGTTGCTAATTCTGCTAGCGGGGCGGATTACGGTTGATGGCGCTCAGGTGAAGAGGGGTTGGGCTGTCCCTCGCGGCGCAGTAAGGTCATAAATGCGCGTAGCAAAACGGGGAAAGAAGGATTTGATTTGAAATGGGCCACTAGTCGCAGCGTTCCTCTGGCAGACCGTACCTCTGGTGGCGTACTGGCCACTGCTTCTGGTAACGGCAAACGCTGTCTTTGACAGAACGGTGCTCGTGTTTGCCAAAGCTCTGACTGCTCTTTGCTTTGGGCTGGAAATTTACCCAGTGCCTCCAGGAACTATGAATCAATCGGGGCGCCCTGTAGGTGGGCATGACTAACTCTGCTTGGCCGCGTGTGGCTACGCCGCAGGTGCCTTCTGGGTAAACCGCTTGGACGAGGCATTTTTCGTACCTCAGGACGATAGTGCTATCTGAGCGGAACATTTGTAAAGACTAGCAGGATGAGTAACTGTAAAACGTCTCCTGGGGACTGGTCCTGCCACGAGCGCTGTTTAGTAACGGCACGTTCCCGCGATGCCAAACGGCAGTCTTATGCTTGGCTCGCCACCACACACCGTAGTACATCGTTTCACGTGAGCCTGTTGGCTCGATTGCCGCGGCACGGGGTGAAGTCGCTGTGCGACTATTGGTCGCGGCTCACAGCCCGTCGTAAACGCTGCCGTCCGAATGCCGCTTTGGCATTCAGCAGAGTTCGCCGCTTTGCAGACGGCTCTTCGCGCGCGTTTGACGTCCCGCTTCGTTCTTCTTCTTCTTCTTCTGCAGTGTCATGTCCTCTGGATCACTGCGCGCGGTCGCACCTCTTAGAGCTCTGCTTCGGAATCCGGGCCGGGCGGCGCCAGCCCCCCGTGTGAAATATTAGGGAATACGGCCTTCAGGAAGCGCGTTGCTTAAAATTTCGTCCCCTGGCGGGGGATGAGCGAAGCTGCGGAAAGGATCTGTTTTACATTAAGCTACGCTGGCTGAAAAAGTGAGGAGTCCAGATCTACCTTATGACATGGCTCTTCTGTTTTTCTCTAGCAGAGATTCCAGCCTCCACAGATCCCTCGTGCAAATTCACTGAATCAAGCGTAGACTCAGATTTTGATTTGCAGCCATCTTTGTTTACCGTTTGATCGATACATTACACACATCTTAATACGCGCGTAATTTCCAGACCACTCTCATACAGGTGTGTTCATTCATTCACATCGTCACTTTTGTTCTTTATTCAGTTTGTCCATCTTCATCTTCTTAAATTATTATTGCCTCTTTTCATGAATTCAGTTAGTCTAATTCTGTTGGATTTCTCCATTTCCTGATTTGTGTTCTGATTTGTCACTTGAATTTTTTCTAAGCTCCATTGGGATGATGCAACGTGGCATAACCCCATCCACTTCACAGAAATCACCGGAAATTATTGCCTGGAGAATGAAAACCAGGAGAACTTTTTTGGAAAGATTTATAGGGCTTCAGAAAGATTTAAGACAAATGGTCGACATACAAACTTATTAAATTTAAAAAAATAACAAAGTCAGCCGGTGATTGAATTAATTTGCACGAGGGCTGTACAAAAAGGGGACCCGACGGTGGAGATACTGTCAGTACCTTGAGGCCTCTCTCCTTCTGTTGCAGTCACCGCTGCAGGTTTATATGATGAAGACCATATGCGATCCTATTGTTCGTACTCTGCGGAATTCGTGCTAAATGGTTATGAAACGAGTGTTTTCTCCACTCTGTTCGTCCTTCCTGTCTGAGTGATCGGCAGATCTGATAACCAGGTGGCAAGGAAGTGAGCGGGTCTCTCTAAACCCAGTGTAGAATCCTACCTCTCAAGTCTTCCTGCTGACATGTTCATAAATTAACATGGCTAACATGGTTAACCATTGCTGCTTTGCTTTGCTTTGGCGGTTGTGCGGTTATTTGTTTTTGCTTTGGCCAGTATAATTACGGCATTTGCATATGATTGTGCTCTTAATAAACCCACAATAAGCCCGTCTGCTCTTAAAGCGGATGGGTAAAGAGATATAATGAGAGACAATTTTGTTGTTGCCGTGATTCCTGCATGAATTAAAACACGAAATGAGTTCCCCTCTCTCCGTATGGCATAAAAAAGGAAGGAGGGTTGGGGAGGAGACGGGGGGGGGGGGATTATGTGTGAGGAAATGGTGTTGGGTTTCTCTCCGGCGCTGGGAGTCTCTTGATCCGGAACTGTCCTCGTTCATCTCCCCTGATGCGAAACAGGGACGACCCTGAGGCGGCAGTCGGCTCACGTGCGCCGATCATTTCCTGCAGTCGTCAACCTGAGAGCTATTCGGCAGAGGAAGGGGCGGAGCCTGTGCAGAGCTGCGGTGTAGTGTTCAGAGTGGGGGAGGGGCAGAGCTGTATACTCGTGTATAGAGTAGAAGTCTACAACACGACAGTATATAGCAAAGTAATACAATCCCTATATGCTAATTTGGTCTGTATATCAGAACTAGGGGGTAGTCTCCCTTATGCTCCAAAAGTATATTTTTCCATATAGGAGATTCAATATATAAATTTTTGTTTTGCTGTTCTGGTAAAATTTTCAACGTTTAGATGCAAATATAAATGATATCATAAAATTTGTGTACCAAGAAAATTTTAAATTGTAATACAATATATTGCAGTTTGTACTGAGAAATGTGTTGAATAATATATACAGATATTTTGCTAAATATACCCATTATTGCCACTTTTCTCTCAGCGGGATTTGTCTGAATATAATGTATTATAAACTATATATGGTGTGCCTCCATATATTCAAATCTATTATTCGGTGTATTGCAATGCAGTGTATGGCAATATATTTCATTGTGTAAGGGCTGTGTGGAGCTGTATTGCAGAATTGAGGGTCTGTATGAACTCTGTACCTTAATGTGTGAAGTATCTGTACAATGCTATATAGCAAGAGAGTGTGCTCTTAATGTATAGCCCAATAAACCTATGTAGACTGAGGGTTGTATGTCAAAGTAAAATGGCCGTCATATCATCATATATGTGCTACGTTATTGTTTTCCTCCACAAAATGATTGTGAATTAGCGTGGAAAAACACATACTGATTGTGTTATCTCTCCCAGCTTAAGCCTCTGTCAGCATATACTTCAGCTGTCTGGCACACCGGCGGAAGCGGCAGCGGTATTTACATTACATTTAGGAAAGTCCACCAGAACAGGAAATGGTGTGGCTGCCCACCTTCGCAAGAGAGGAAAGAGGAGCAGCACTTCTACAGCGGGCTACAGGAGCACCGCGGCTCACACACACGCACAGCGCTTCCTCAGAGCGCTCCAGCCCCATCGGCTACTCTCGTCGTCCCTCCCTGTCGGCGCTCGGTCATCCGAGAGGAATGCGGGCCTCAGCTGACTGCTCCCGCGTCCAAGGATACAGGTCACACGGCAACTGAGCGATTGACTCGCAGTGGCCGCCGTACGGCTGGGCTGAACCGCCGTGCTGGCGTCAGCGGGCCCTCCGGCTGACAGACAGCTGGCCGCACTCCTGTCCAGAACACCGCCAGACTGGACCGGCACCAGACTGGACGAACTAGAGCGTCGCATTTCTCTAACAGTGGACTCACCAGAAACTTTGTGCAAAACTTGGGCCTATACAGTGGTATGCAAAGGTTTGGGATCCCCTTGTGAAAATGCATGTTTTGTTGAATCTCGAAGTGACAAGCAATAACATATTTCATATCAAACAAGACATATTTCTGCAGATTTTAATGGACTATTACTATTTATTTGCTGAATTTAACAGCTTGAAAAAATAAAGCTGCAAGCGTGGCATGTGAAAAGTTTAGGCACCCTTCTAGTTGATCCATTAATACGTTTTATTTTAAAGGTCTCAAAACTTGATTGACTCTTTGGGAATTAAATGAAGACAGATGAAAACAATTCCAAAGCTTAATAAACACTCTTACCCTTCTGACCTCTCAGGGTATTGTGCTTAACTCTCAACAACCATGAGAACTTGAAAATAAAGATGATTAACTCTTGCAAAGCAGAGGAAGAATATATGAGAATATATATTAATGCTTCCAGCTTGGAATTTCCAGTCTTAGAAACATCATTAAAAAATGGAAGGTAAGGGGAACTGTTACAGTCAAAGCAAGATCTGGAAGACAAAGAATAATTTCTGGTAGAACTGCTTGTAGACTGGTCCGGTAAAACCCACACATCACTCCAAAGGATCAGCTGAAAGGTTTAGCTGTAAACTTTAGTTTAGAGTAGCGGTGCGCTGGTCCACTGTGTAGTGTTGCTTACACAAAAATGATCTGCATGGAAGAGGTTGTCAGAAGGAAACCTTACCTGCAACCTCATCACAAAAGTCAACATCGGAAGTATGCAACACAACACTTAGATAAGCCAGGGCTGTGGACTGATGAAACAGAAATTGAACACACTGGCCACAACCACCAAAGATACATTTGGAGAAAGACAGGGGAAACATTTGAAGAACAGGACACCTTGCCAACAGTTAGGCATACGGATGGATCTATTATACTTTTGGGTTGTGTGACACAGGAAATATTGGGCAGGTGGAAGGAAGAAGGTATTCAACCAAATATCAACAAGTCCTAGAAGCTAATGTCCCAGATTCAGTGAAGAAATTGAAGCTGAAAAGAGTTTGGATATTTCAAAGAAGACCTCAAAATCAACCACGAATGACTTAAAGGAATGAAAGATTAAGGTTTTGGAATGGCCTTCACTGTCCCCAGACTTGAATATTATTGAAAATCTGCAGGAAGATTTAAAAAATTAAGTGCATGCAAGAAGACCTGTAATATTTCTGAATTAGAAGGGTTCCGCAAAGAAGAGTGGGACAAAAATTCCTAAAGCAAGAATAGAAGACTGTTAGCTAGCTAATGAGAATGTTTGGAAGCTGTGATTTCTGCCGAAGGAGGTGTTACTAAGTACTGACTGACAGGGCGGCCAAACTTTTGCACATGCCGCATTTACGGTTTTATTTTTTCAAACTGTTGAATTCACCAAATAATAAGTAATTGTGCATTAAATTTTACAATACGTCAGTTTATTCCCTGCAGAGGTTGCATTAACTTCTTTTCACTTAGAAAATCAAGAAAACATGCAATTTTACCATGGGTGCCCAGTGTCTACCACTGTATGTTAGTTGGGAGGGAAGTGAAAGGTGTAGTACCTTTCACTTCCCTCCCAACTAACATACAGCGGTAAATATTTACAGTGGTAAATAGCTTTGAAACACATTTTATTCAAGTAGGCTAAATGTGTAGTTGGTGAGAAAGGGACACGACAGTTAAAAATCTCATTCCACAAGTTTTGAATTAAAAAAAATAAATAATTGTAAACACCATATCCATGAAGCATGAAAGTAGCAGTTTAATTGGTGTTGAAAATATGCATTACAAACCAGTAATGGAGGAGAGTTTTAAAAACGTACACACGCACAATTATAAGTTGGTTAACATAGGCTAATGTGTTCATTATTTGTGCAATATATGTTTTGTCAGGAAGGCATTGGTGAATCAGGAAGAACCACTGAGATATGCTTTTCATAAGTATGTTTCTATACCTCTCCGATGCTGTCTATATGGTGTACTGGTACATGCAGCTGTAGGTTATTGGTAATGGAAATGATGTCTGTGTGGTGCCGGGCGAAAAGGAAGAGGACTGTGCTTATAGCAAGGCCTTCTACTCCCCACTTTGATTCCCACAATGCCGTCATTGTTGTCCATCTCTGCCCTCCCATCGGCAGGGCATGTTTACACAGAGTGCCGCTCTATGGTCCTCTACAGGAGAAGGAATGCGAAAGAATGACGGTATAGAGAAAATGGCGAAGGAACAAACAACGCAGATGTAAAGCCTGTCATGTGCAACGGGGAGGCGGAGAGAGCAGATGCAGCCTGACGGCGGTCGGCGTAAAAGGGGACCGTGCTTTTGAAGGAGGAATCGGAACCTGGAGGGCATTGTGAAGTGGTTTCAGCGTGGCCTTTAAGCGCGGCTCATAACATAACAGTTGGGTTGTGCGCGTGTCGCTATGGGCCTGCACGTGTGTACGTTTCTGTATTTGCATGTGTGTTTAGAGAGACCAGTTGAGTTCATGGCGGCAGTGTGGTTAGGTTGCGTTGTCAAAAGATAGCCTATGTAACGTGTAACTAGAAGGCAAATGTCAGAATTCCTGTTATGCACTGAGGTTGTACTTTTGAGTAAGGGAGACAAGTTGGATTACTTCAATGAATCTCTATCTGTAATGGTACTCAAATTGTTAGTTACTCACCCTAAATAGATGCTTTAAGATGGATTCCGGTTAATGATGTAGTCTGAGCTTTGTGGTTATACACCGTGTGCTTGCGAGACTGGATGAATGCGTGCTTGCATATGTTTCTTATGAATCGGGCAAAAAGTGCTAAATTCAATCATGAAAATGTTTTCATTTCATAAAATATATTTTACCTAATCCCAATATCTGAAGCTGAAGGCTTAGCTA
Source organism: Synaphobranchus kaupii (assembly GCA_029718625.1). NCBI lineage: Eukaryota > Metazoa > Chordata > Actinopteri > Anguilliformes > Synaphobranchidae > Synaphobranchus > Synaphobranchus kaupii. The sequence goes on along the minus strand of CM056381.1, from coordinate 19,268,860 downwards.
CATTTTGCAGGATACACTTGTGTTCTGTACTTTACTGCAATATTGTGTCATCTTTCTGTTGGCCTTTGTTTGTCGTAGAAAGGAATCTTCAAGGTCAGAGATCCTTTGAGAGTTTCAAAATCAAAGGAGACCTTTTACATGAAGGTCTTAGTCTTGCTGAAAATCCTTGACAACATCTTTTTTTTCTGATAAATAGGGAGTCTTCTGATAAACCGGGAGTTTCAATTTTGTCGGCGAATAATTGACCGTAGGCCTTCTGTTCATGTTGTATAATGTGACAATGTCCAAGGGTAATAAACACGTTAAAGGGGCTGCTATGTCTGCCTGTTCACTATAATTGCTTTCGCACGCTGACATAACTTTTTTCAAATAAGCTACTTCAGTGTGACCCAGCCAAAAACCTTATGAAATTTTACACCTGACCCAAACAGTTTGGATACATCCATTTTCGTTGATTGTCAGATTTTTAAAAAAAGGCATGTGAATTCTTCCACACGTCAGCAATAACAGGCATTGTGACACCTGCATGTGATTCAGCTGAACAGTTGTGCAGTCTAAACGAATGTAAAGTATACATCACTGCATGTGGTGCATTGGTGGTGGTTGAGGCGAGTTTCCCCCTCATCACTGTAAGCGCTTTGAGTATTGAGAAAGGCGCTATATAAATGCAAGGTATTATTATTATTATTATGTCATAATCCATAATGCATACATATGGGGCAAAGTCCACGTGCTTAGTGCTTACTATGAAGTGGCACATTATGGTCTAAATACATAGTAATATATTATTACTGTACAGTTCCAGGTTGTCCTGGAGAGTGTAAGCCTACTTGATCGATTTCATTTTCTTCAGACGCCTTTTGGAGTTTGTACTGCAGCACTAGGGTGTAGGGTCTGATGGGGCCTGTAGCTGAACTAGGGGCCTGTGTGAAACTATATTATATGAAACGTAATGGCTGCATACGGGGATGTTGTGTGTCAGGCTGGCAAATGGTCTTCTTTATGTAATGCACGGTTGTGGCAAAAGCTAGACCGTGTCTTTTCCTCCCGCCCTCTCAGCCGCTTAGTGGAGGTCCTCCAAGCTCCCAGCAGCACTTGCACTACGCTCAGGAGATTAGCGGCTAGCATTACAGAACTACTGCCCTGATGCGCTGTAAGTAGTTTTGTACCGCTGGTAAAAGGAAGATGTTCTGGTGATTATCGCACTAGTTACACAATCACAGCCTGAGAGGAATTTAGCCTTGTACTTTCTAAAAGTATATATATGCAGGTCATGTGTTCAGTGGATGACAGCTTAAAGATGTCCATTAGTTAGACAGATGGAGCGCTGCTATTCGCTGCATCCGCTCTGATGAGTGAGGTAATCTTTAGTGCTTCTAAGAAATTTAAGATGACTTAGTCAGTGCTCTTGACCTTCATGCTTTCTAATGCTGCTGCCATTAAAACTAGCCCCCACCCACCCATGTACTTGTGCCAATGAATACATTGGACAATGAAAAGGTCTATTTCAGGACTTCTGCTAAACAAAGCCTACACTTATGTGGGTGAACAGTCCTTCCTCTCAGCGGCATCATTGAAAATAATATCAGGGTGAAATGCGGCGTCATCGAAATAGTAGGGAAATCGTCAGGGGAGTTTTTTTGTTTGTTTAAGTAGGTTGCAGGAAAATAGTCATTCGGGAGGAACCTGATCAGGGGGGTATTTCACAAAGCAGGATTACTGAGTTAGCTGGATAACTACACTGAGTAAAACCTGGAACCCTCCCGAATCTGGAACTGAAGTAAAAAGAGATGTTCCGCGTTTTACTCAGAAGTGCAGTTATCCAGCTAACTTGGTAATCCTGCATTGTGAAACAGGGCCCAGGAGTATTTATTCAACGGAAAAGAAGCATGTCTGTGCCTTTGTAGTTGCCGCCCGAAGCTTGTAGGCCTTAGCGACTTTCACGCCTTGCCCAATATTTCATTGGCACTATCGATGGTCTGAGGACCAGCTGTGCCCAAATGGTGCGTTGGCACAGGGCGCAAACAACCAAACGTTCCTCTTTGTAAAGGTTTCTCTCAGCTAGTGTGTAAATATTCTTGATATGGCTCCCTTTATGTTCTCATTTATTCATTGTTTGGGGGTGTATTGGGGGTGGGAGTGTGGCACAAGTCCGGTAACCCAGGACACCCAGTGTTGCAGTTAATGTCAAGATCACAAGATTGACTGACCTGTTATGGCGTTACTTTAACGCCAAAACCTGTTTGACTACCTGTGCACGGGTGAGTCTAATACATATACTCAGATATTTTGGGCTTTGAGATCCACTCACTCATATTACAGTAGGGCCGGAATGACAAGGGAAATATAGACGGGCAAACATCTCACAGAATAGACAACACACGTAGGGTTAAAGAACAAAGCAAAGCAGGAGTGGACTGTGATTCTCGACCCACAGTACTCTACTCCAACAACAACATGATGCACTGTGGGTAATATGACCCCAGATATTTATGTTTGCTCATTGGAAGATAAGATGCACACAGTATTTTTAAATGAATAATTGAATAATTTATATTGATGAAAATAATTGATGTGTGTTTCTTCATATTCATTTTGAACTAATATTTAACATATTTCTTATAGTTATTCTTGGAGGTAGAGATAAGAACAGCAGACTATGTTAGGGTTTGTAATCACCATCCTTTTGCCTGCCAAAAGCAGATACGAGTCTCTTATGGCAGCAAGAGTAGTCAGTCTCACCTGACCTCCTTTAGTAGAGCACACCATTTTGTCACATATTCCCTTTAACATTCCATCAAATTAATGACATGTGACACTGAAAAAAAAAAAGAAACATTAGCTAAAAGCCACACGGAATGCGCAAACGCTAGCCTTGACACCAGCAACCCGTGATTCATACACTGTGGCTAAAAGCTTCAAAATCACTCTCCCTATTTGAAATATCAGCGGGACCGCGGTAGCTAATTGAAATGGTTAGCAGAGAAACGCATACAAGAAGTAGCCAAGCCACCTGAGAAACGGGGGGGGGGGGGGGGGGGGGGGACGACACAGAGAAGCATCCAGAGGAAAGATAAAAGACCTTGTGTAAATTCTGACGAGCGGAAAATCGCTGATGGCGGTTGCTTTTGATGCTGCGGCGGAAAGTATTCGGTTACTCTTCTGAGTCTGTACTACCACGAGAAGTTGAGAAATCAGGAATGCCATCAGATATTCCATGCCATCGGAGGAGAACTTTCACTGATTTTGTGCAAGTGACTTATCTAGCTATGTATTTCTTTACCCACTAAACACACTTGCCTGGTCATTAAAAGAGACAAAATCTTAAGTTATAGTGATATTTAATATTTTTTTTAGGCTGGGTCATTTTGGTTGTTTTTTAATTTTATTTATTAATTTTTTTACAAAAACAGAATATATCTGTGTTGAATTTGTTTATAGTCAGTAACCAACATTTTGTAAGCCTACAGGGTACAAATCAAATTGAAATTCATTTGTGTAACTAACTAGTAGTAGGCTAAATACTGTCATTGTATTTTTCGGAAAATTAATGTGTATTATTATCAAGGCTAGCGTTATTTTGTATTGGCTGGGGTTGTGTTTGGTTGTGTAATCCAGTCCGGGATGGATAGGGCTTAAATTTCAGACTCAGACATAACTGTAAAGTGGGCCTCAATCCCTGGAAATACGGCACTTATTTTGCGCGCATCCAGTTGTCCTTTTATGATTTGATTTGTGAGAGCGGCCTCACCACTGGCCCTTTGTGCAAGTCAGTCTTTGGGGCATGGTTAGGGTTATACGCACGGTGAACACGTGTACAGTGCAATAGAGAAAGAACCAAACTAAAGTCTTGGCACACCCAAAGAAAGCGAATTGCGTCAGAACTAATTACATTATCCTTCTTTTTTTCTCTCGCAGTGAGTCATTGCTCGGTCCAGGTGGACAGGAACCTTAGGCTGCGTGCAGAGGGAAATGTGAATTCATCCACGCTTATTTTCAGCCATGTCCACTGCCTGAAGGAGATCGGACTGGTTGAAGCACGTCCCTTTAATGACAAGGGCTGCGTCCCAATATTCTTCACTGCTCTCCTCCTTTCCTCCGCTCCCCCGCTCCCCCGCTGCCGCTCGTTTCCTACCCGGAAGTATGCAAAACTGCCTGAAAGTTTTGAGTACAAATAGTTGCATGTACAGTGTACAATGTACCTGACATTGCGGTTTGCGTTGAGACATTAATTAATTTGTTACTATTTGTAATTAATACGGAGCCTAATCGCCAACATTAGATTAGGACACAAAGATCGGTTTCCGGAGCACGGAGGAGAGGAGGTGGTAGTGGAGGAAAGGAGGATGCATTTTTGGAGTATTGGGACGCACTCAAGGGATTGGCTCATTTGACCTTTGAACTAGGCATTTTTCAAACTGTCCTTTGCATTCATACTTTACAAAGACAAAAATTCCAGTACACTGAAAGTGCATGGTGGACATTGTATTTAATGGTGTTGTATGGAATACAGCCCCACTGAGTGTACTTAGGAGATAGTATTGTCACAGTATAGTCGCTTTCTTTGCCAACTTGCGTGGGTGAAACAACACCTTTCCAGTTTACGGACTGGGAAGTCTTGGGTGTTAGTGTTGATTCTCTCTCTCAAGACAAAAAGAAAAAACCTCAATAAAAATTGATAGACTGATAGAACAAACATTATGGATTGTCATTAAGTATCAATTTAACTTTAGACAATGAGATAAAATACTGTTTACAGGGTGGACTCTCATAATGTCAATTTATACACATTGTCTTAACTACACAGGAGGTTCGTCACAGCTTAATAGAGTCTGTTACTAAATCAGTTCTATTTTTATCTCATGAATTGGATATCAAACTTCGATTAACTTTATGAATTCTTTCTGATGCCACACGTTGGTTCAAACCTAGACTTTTCACACTCCCCTCTGATTTTGTTTTCAAACGTTCCAGGTGTGGTTCTGTATGGGGATGCTAGCACCTGCTAAAGTTCTTTCAGTGAATACTGCAATCTGAAAGGCAATGGCAATGTTAACATTAATTGCTTGCATGCAAATGCAAACCAAAATGGCACCGGCTATGTCTTAATAGCAGTGGGTGTTCTCCAGCAGCCTGCCTCTGTTAAGGTGTGCAGGCAGTTAAATTTTAACTTTGTCACATTCTGAGTCATCCTGATGATGATTCATTGGAAAATGCATCATCAGAGGTTTACCGTAATTGGATGTAGGAGGTCAAAGGTACGTGTAACTGAACCTAGCGTGAAATAGCGTAGGCTAATGACAGAAAGCATCAAGGTATGCGTTGCTATGGGCCGTTTCCCGTATACGTACGACACGTATATGTAATCGTCTATGTACAGTATTTTTACGTTAGGAAGTAATAGTGTGTGGATGTTCTAAAGTTTTTTGGTTGTTCACATTCAATGTATTGTTAGAAACGTTTTGATAAAATGCATTTTTTCCGAAATGCATTTGCAATGTCTAGCGCGCTATTGGTGGCTTTTCAAGGTGATAGTTTCAGTGTTTGTTTGGTGAGTCTTCGACTTTAACAGGCATGAGAATGGCACTCCGCAAGAGCACCCATATGAAAGGTCTGTAAAAATCATATATGTTCATGCTGACAAAGTTTTATAAAAATCATATATGTTGATTAATATTACATTATGTATTTGTATACAATTCTTATACAATCTCTCACTGTTTTTTATTGGGTGTACCATGCATGTTAGGGAACTATTTAATTTTAGTCTGAAATGTATGTGCTAGTTCTCTACCACATATTTATTTTATAGGTTTTGTATATGGCATATGTGGTTTTTATAGGATTTTTACAGACCTTTTGCATATGGGCAGGGGGGTATTCCTCAAAGCAGGATTACTGAGTTAGCTGGATAACTGCACTGAGTAAATCCCGGAACCCTCCCAGATCCGGAGCATGGACTGAAGTAAAAAGAGCTGTTCTGGGTTTTACTCAGTGCAGTTATCCAGCTAACCCAGTAATCCAGCTTTGTGGAATACCCCCTAGATATCCATCACGTTGTCATTGTGACTTTTGTTCCTCTGAAATCAGCTTATTTGTTTGCAATGGGAAATTGTCGTTTCCTTTTATGGGATTTAACACAGTGTATTTGGTCGTGCACACATATAATGGCAGGAAATTATATTTGGTGCACTGTGTGGCATTGTTTCTTTTCAACATTCCTATTGTGATGACTTATATCTGGTGTATACGGGACTGATCTAAGTCTAAGCTCAGGTAAGTACTGACTGTTTATGATCTGATGTTCGAATCTGTCTCTCTCCAGTTTGGCCACTGGCCTTGGCTGACCACTCCTGTTGCCAGACCAACCACAACAACCAACACGGTCGTTTCATCAGATTTCTATGTGAGCTCTTCAGTAAAGCGACTGATTGAGAACAAATGAAAACCCTGAATTAAGGCTTACTCTCTTTTTGAGCCGAAGGATTGCCACTAATCAAGCACACAGAGGAATGTAAACACGCGAGTAAATAAAACCGGGTTATCTCGAGGTATTTTGACCTTTATGCACTTCATGGTATTTATTGTTCCACGTCAATACCTTACATTATTTTGTTGCATTTTTTTAAACATATGGATCATTTTTGGCAAGTTAATTGCTTTATCTAGAATGAGTGGATTGTGCCGGTTTGCCATTACGTACTCTGCAATGAGAATACATTTTTAATGGGAATGTAGTTGTGTCATTGTTGAAGAGCAGTCAGTCCTTTACTGTCCTGTCCCGCTCTGTACTCGTAGCTGCCTGCTGGGGTTCAGTTTTCTAGTAACATTTGTCCGCCTCGTGCATTCCCGCTCGATTGATCGTGTCCACCCTTTACACTCATTTCCAGCTTCCAGAAACACATGGTGTGTACTGACTGTGCCCGTAGGAGAGAGATATGTGCTCGCCATACGTCAGGATTTCACACCTTTGTCGTTATCGCAGACGCGGAATCTGCATGTCGGAGCTTCGCATTCATTTTAAACTTCCTGGGCGAATGCCAACTACCCAGCTTGCGCAAAGCATGATTGCACCATTTGTTTTTGCAGTGTTTTTTTTTTTTTTTGCCATCCTCAAAACCGTGCCTTTTCAGCTAAATAGGTTCAGATCACATTTATTTGTTTTTTAGTTTTTTACTCCAGAGGAAAATGTTTTAGGGATGTGTTTGCGACCTAACGAAAAAATAAGAACAAAGTTTTTCTCATCCAAGTGTCTGGTCATCTGACATACTGTACCAAGCACCCACTAAAAGCATGCACCCCTTATGAGACTGATTATTAAAATAGCTTGTGGCTTTTTAAAAAATAGCTTGAGTTCCATAAGCTTAGAATCTGCATTTATATGATGCAGATTTGATTCTAAATCCTAAAGTCTACCTGTGGTAAGGTTTTTTTTTTGGATCAATCAGAACATTTTGTTATTTGTCCTTTTCTGTATTCAGACACAGCACAAAGTACCCACTCATGCACCCTCTTGTCATTTCCCCTCTATCAGAGTCCAGGTTCACTGAAATGTCTCCTCCAATACTTGGAGAGAAGTCAGTGTGCCACCCTCAGAATGACACAAGGTGACCTCGGCTTCTTGCCTCTGGTGCTCGTCGCCCCGGAGCGGCGCGCTGAGGGAAGCCCGCTTCCTTTCGCTGCTGTGCAGCGGGTTTTGCATCTGCAGAACGTACACAGTCTGCACGCATCCCCCACCCCCGTCTCCCGTCACCGGCGGAGATACGATCGACACTGTTTTAGAACGGTTATTTCAGAATTAAAAAAAAAAAATTTGTATTTTCTTCAGCGACAAGGTGTGCGCTGTTTTTGAACAACGGTGTCACTTGTTCGCCGGCGTTTGTTACAGAAATGACTCATACACTGTTATATCATGGACACTAAGAGCACTTCTATAAAGAATTACGGATGCTTTTCCCCCATTGTTACAATGTAACATTTTATCTGTCTGAAATGGTGACAAATTACTTTGTAGTGATATACATCCCTGAGAAAATTAAAGGTATTTGGAAGTTGAATCTTGATGCGATGTGTGGTTGGATCAGTATGGACACGCAAACACTTCCACATAAACAGTTCTGTATTGCACTCTATTGTCTAGAGAGCAATACTGAGAATGAAGTTGAAAAGAAGAGCTGGAAACCTTACGGATAAGACCAGCTAGAAACTTTACTGATAATCAGTACTGAAAACACATACCTCCCCCAGCATTGTCTCTCAAAAGACAATGTAACACATTTTTATGCAAAATAATAAGTATATTGCCAATTTGTACTAGATTTTATTTCCATGCACACATACAAATGCAAAATACACTAATTGAATTTGTAGTTGAATTAATGTAGTGGTAAAATGAAGGTATTGCTAATAGTATATTTTCAGATTGTTTCAGTCTGACATTTTGTTGCAGAAAAAATGGGCTAGATATAGGAACTCTTTAACAGTTCCTATATATTCTCTGTGATTTCAACACAAAGTTGCTTCACCACCGACTTTCACCAGGAGATTGCTGCGATTGGCCAAAGACTTGTCTGTCTAGTATGTTGCTGCCACCCGCTGGTCGGAGTAGAGTGCATTTTGTTATCGAGCTGTATGCTACACCGGAGAGACGTCATACAGTTTGTTCTAGGTAAAATTCCTGACATGATAATACTTAACTCCTCTGTTCCAGCTTCCTGAATGATGGGACATTGTCTATTTCAGAACATGATGGCAAAACACATTGACTAAATTAGAACAGTTAATTTTCAATTGCCAGAGAATACGGCTGAAGTGTATATCATCTTTTGTACACTGCCTGGCCAAAAAAGTTGCCGTTGCACCCGTCATGCATAGTGCCCACTGTACAAGCCTCTGGAGGCAGTGTTATGATCTGGGGTTGCTTCAATTGGTCAGGTCTAGGCTCAGCAACGTTATGCAGCAATAAAATGAAGTCACCTGAGTACCTGAATGTACTGAATGACCAGAGGTGCGTTCAAATTCAGCGAACAGAGCCAAACGTGCGTGGCAAACATGTTTTCTTTGAACGGTTAAATTTGAACAGCTTTTTAAGAACGTTCCAAATTGTTTGCATTAAACATAAACAGAAATGGCGACAAGAGAGCTTCAGTTTGTACTCACAGCCACTTCTGTGATCATTGATGATTTCCTTGATGATCAAATATTGGATGTAGTCCCGATAGTACAAAGCGTGCTGCCACCTATAGTTGCAAGTGAAAGGGTCGCCGGTAGAGTCGAGGGTTATGTGACCAAAGTCGTGCCTACCTACGACGACTTCACATTTCGGTCACACTTTCCCTCAGTGTCCATTTTTGTTCGCCGCAAACTACCCTTTCAGACCGTTCGCTTATGTTTGCAAACGTTTGCGGCGAACACAAAGCTAACGGAAAAAAGTTTGAAATAGTTTGCAAACGTTCGCAAACGTTAGCCTTGTTCGCTGAATTTGAACGCACCTCAGGTTATCCCATCAATGGGCATATTCCAGGACGACAATTCCAAGATTCATCGGGCTCAAATTGTGAAAGAGTGGTTCAGGGAGCATGAGGAATCATTTTCACACATGAATTGGCCACCAGAGTCCTGACCTTAACCCCATTGAAAGTCTCTGGGATGTGCTGGAGAAGACTTTACGGGGTGGTTTGACTCTCCCGTCGTCAATACAAGATCTCGGCCAAAAATGAATGCAACTCTGGATGGAAATAAACGTTGCGACGTTGCATAAGGTTGTCAAAACAATGCCACGACGAATGCGCGCCGTAATCAAAGCTAAAGGCGGTACTTCAGATCAATCAGAACATTTTGTTATTTGTCCTTTTCTGTATTCAAACACAGCACAAAGTACCCACTCATGCACCCTCTTGTCATTTCCCCTCTAACAGAACTGAAGGTGCAAAAGGATGAGTCCAAGTTCACTGAAATATCTCCAGTACTCGGGGAGAAGTCAGTGTGCCACACTCAGAATGACTCAAGGTGACCTCGGCTTCTAAATATTAGAGTGCGCGACTTTTTTTGTTGGCCAGGCAGTGTAGATCAATTACTGAGCCTGACCAAAGATTAGGGGAACTAAGCCCTTTTCTGGAGCTGGTCCAGCTTGATGACTGCCATTCATGAATTTGTCTCCAATTTCCATCTCAATCATCTCATTCACAACGGTAGTATCAAGTAGCGTCATTCACAACAGATAGTATCAAGAGTTGATACCAGAGCGTGGTATCAGTCTGTTATATGTATACTCTCCACATTGTGGTGCTGTGCTCCACAAAAGGTTCAATACTTTGGATAAGACTGACATGCAGTAATGTATTTAGGGGGATGTGGAGTTGCTGTGGGCCTCAGTCCATTCCTGTCCATAGTGTAGTGCAGTCCACCCATGGGTTGTGTTAAATACGCCCAAGCTACCGTGAGTGTAATCTTAGCTCTGTCACTGTCCACGCCCTCCTGGAACCTTGGGAGTTTACATGGACAAGGCCTGCTTGGTACAGATCAGTCCGTCTGCGTCCCTTTTAGACAAACGGACACTTTTGAGCAAATGAACGCCACAGGCAAACGCTGGCTGTAAATACAATGTTTTACAAAGGGCGCCGCTCTCTCAGACAGGGAGTAGGTGTTCCTCCCCAGGTGAAAATTATAGCTTAGAGGCTCCGTGGTGAAAAAATTGACTTTGCGCCGCGTTCCGCTAGGCTCGGGCTTAACAGACGACTGGACAAGTTCAGCCTCTTCGTGTAATTACTGTGTATTCTTAGACGGGGATGCGTGAGGATGCGTTGCTTTCAGGACTCCAGTCAGCTGAGGTAATTCCTGTGCCGCCTACAGATTGCTTCCGGTATGATTCCTGCGTTTAGATTTTCATCCGCCGCCCTCCACCCCAGAGAGGGGAGGCGATCATCTGGTGATGTCGTGTAGCCAAAATACCGTCCCGTTTTGTTCTTTTCATCTCCGCTCTTCTGCAGAGTACTCCATGTTCCTGCGGGTCTCACTTCATCTGTATTTGTAAAACAAAATGTTCCCCACGTAAGTACTTTTTGGGATTGCAAGAGTAGCGGAACAGGGTGTAATCCCGGATCCTTTGAGTGCTAAAATCGCAGGCATCCCATTTTCCTGGAAGGGGCCGTAAAGATTAACGCCCCCCCCCCCCCGAACCTTTCCCTCTGTCAGGCGGCAAATTGCACCCCGCCACACGGCCGTCGTCATCGTTGCCCCCGGCGACTGCGTGGAGCTGCCCCCACTTCTGGAGAGCCATCTTATCTGCTCCAGAATCAAAACGTTATCTAAATCGTTATCTAAGCCACAGCAAGGGGAGGCCTTTTAGAGTTCTCAATGGGCCTGAAAATTCAAACCCGAACCGAACCGACCTGAGTGAGTTGAAGCCCGAGCCCGGCTCGCCCGAGATCATCACATATAATACTGAGCCCGAGACCGACCAAACCCGGAAAAAAATTAACACGAGTCGGTTATTGCCAGAAAAGGCTGCACTATTTACGTACAAGGCGTAACCTTGTGGTCCTGTGTTTACAATCAAATATGTCTTCTCCTCTGTCCTGAACCCCGCCCACTCAAGGTACCCGACTTCGGCCATCTATCCCATCATATTTTCACCACACCCCTCTGAATTGCATATTATACATCTCTTCATTGGACTTTCTGCTCACCAGCTAGTTTAATATCTCAGACTTAACCTTCTCAACCCATTTGATTATTTGCCGTCATAGCTCCCTCATTACATCTCTGTTACCATCCATTCCACCTTTAGTTAAACCGGGCCAGCCACCGGAGGATGGGCTCCCCCTATCTAGCCAGATAACTTCAGGGTGTTTTTCTCCCCACTGGGTAGTTTTTACCTTGTTTGCTTTTTGGGGGTTCAGGCCTGGTTTTTGCCAAATTTTCTTTCTGTTTGTCCGTACAGTGTCTTTGTGACAGTTCTCTGTAAAAAGCGCTATGCAAATAAAATTGAATTGAATTGGAAAATTTAATTGAATCTAGCTGCCTAGCTGGATAGCTAGCAGTAACGTTACTTACAGGTCCAACAGAAAACACGCCAACTCCGCGTCGCTGTTCGTCCCCGTGCTAAACTTCAGGCGTGGCCGTCGCGGAAAATAAAATCCTAGGTTGCTTACTCTGCTTCTTGAACGCGCCCTGTCAGCTTGTTGTTTGGCTTCACTGTACTTATGCTTCTTCATCTCCGCCCCACCACCCACCCTTCCCCACACAGAAAAGAGCGTCACGCCCAGAAATGTCCCCAACACATCTTAGAATAATAAATACAGGCAGAGGAGCACAGATTTGGCAAATGTGCGAGATTGCCAGTGCATCATAGATATGACTGAGCATGGTTATTTTATATAATATTTTCAAGGTAAAAATCCTGCATAACACACCCCTCTCAGTGGAGTGTCCCCATCCGGTGGGGTTTAGATGGATTACACACTGCTGTAGATGCTGAAGGGGGCCGTAAGTGGTCCAGCTGTTTAGATAAAGTTATGTAATCAGCAAACTGACCAGGGTCTTCACAGTTCTTCTACTGTAGCTTTAGATGCTTTGACACATTTTGTCAGGCCTTTGTTCCTTCCTATAAAGATCTACTGAAGGCCAAAACCGGATTGGCAAGTGAGGGCCGATTTTATAATTTTATAACTGATGTTGTCCATGTGTGGCACTTTCCTTTTTTTAAACATCATTGACTTTCTACCAAGGATGAGGCTGGTTTGTCTGCGGCACATTATGCTGAACCCTGCAGGGCTGACGGCCACAGTCGGCATTGACCCTGTCAGGATCTGATTCCAAACCGGTGGTGTGCATCGCCGTGCCTATAACTTGTGCTTTAGTGGAACACGCCACTTAAGGGCCTCTCTTTACACATAATATTTATTTTTATCCACCCCCCCCCGCCTCTTTTTTTACACAATTTCAAATGCCCCATCGTGCAACGTTTGTTGTTGAATTGAGAGAGTGCAGACAAGTACATGCTCTCTTCCATAGCGTGTGCTGCTAGCTGCCACCTATCACACCGCTGTTCGCAAGTCGGGCTTGCACAGGCATGTGTCGGAGGATGACACTTCATGTACGGTTCAATTCACAAGCTTGCGGGTGCCCCATCATCGAATGAGCCCCCCAGCAGCCCTCCTTATCATTTTTAAAGGGGGAAGAACCAGAATTTATTGTCTGTTTATTTTATTTGCTGCCGTCTTTGTTGTGGGCAGAAAAGTGGCTCTTTACAACATAGGCAGCAGTGTGGACGAGCTCTATGTCAGCCATCTGCCAAGGGAGATGCGTGTGACTCCTCCCCGTACTCGGCTTGCCCCTCCCCACGCTTAGCTTCCCCGTCCCCTGCCCTGTGCTTGCCCCTTCCGCACCTCAGCTGGCCCCTCCTCCATACTCAGCTTGCCCCTTCCGCACCTCAGCTTGCCCCTCCCCCACCCTCAGCTGGCCCCTCCCCCACCCCGATCTTGCTCCTCCCCTACCCTCAGCTTGCCCCTCCCCCGACCCTCAGCTTGCCCCTCCCCCACCCTGATCTTGCCCCTCCCCCGACCCTCAGCATGCCCTTGTGTTAGTGTCAGCACGCAGATGTGGCCCAGCTGTGGAGCAGTGACATTGAGAGCGATGGGCTCGGGCCCAGCCACTGATCATGCGGAGGGCCATTGTCCGTGTCGGCTCAGGTGCCCGGGGGTGTCGTTTGGCTCGCTGTTTTCGCTGGCATTGTTGCGTGTGCATTGTGCGCGGGCCCTGTGGGAGAAGCTGCTGCGCGCAATGCACTTTCCAGACCCGACTACTTCCACTGCTCTCCACAGCGGGGCCCAGAACTGCATGGAGCCTGCATTTATCTGGGCTCTTTCTCTCTCCCTCTATGCCTCTCTGTCTCTCGCTCATCTGATTTGTCGACTCATAACAGCCATAATCATTTGAAGCCCTGTGTGGACTGGGCCACCTCTATCTGAATTGGTGAAGGAAGCTGTCAGGACCATTGCTGCCAATGAGACAAAGCAAGCTCAAAGGAAGCAGTACCGAGCGTTTCAGTGAAGCACGGAAAACAAGCGACAAATGGAAACGTTTGAACACATTTTCACATTTTATGAGTATTTCCATTCAAGGAGATGTTTATAGTATATTTTTTCTGGGTTTGTCCAGTGGAAATTGGCCGATGAAGGGCCTTGTGTGTGTTATGGGATCAAATCACAGGGCCTGTAATCACAGGTGGAATGTAATAGAGGACCGAGTGACATCTTTCAGTGTTCTTGAATGCGCGTTGGCAGTGCGCTGCACGGGTGGAGTGTGTCGTGCTGTCGTGGTTGTTGGCTGTGCCGTATGAGCGCCGTGTCAGGGGTGAGATTAGTCGCGCCTCTCCTAATGAGGCGCGAGCTGCTCCCGTGCCAGAGCCTGCGGAGCTTCGAGACGGGGCTGCGGGCTACGTTTCCTGTCGCCTGCGCTCGCCTCGAAGAGCCGAAGCTGCTTTGCTTTTGTTGTTTTGTTTTGCTCACTCTCGAGAACTAGGGCTCTCTAGCAAATGAGGTTTTGGTCTCGGCGAGACTTCCTGGTAAAGCGACGGTTCTACCAAAGAAAAATAAATAAAGTGGCACCAAAACCGCACGTGTGAAGCTTGTTGAAAGTTACAAGTCCGTTGCGTGGACAAGAGCCGTGTGAAAGTGTATTAAAGCCTTACTGTTGAGGCGTAAATGGCCTAAAAGCGCAAGAAAATTAACGGGGCCCTCCGTTTCTCTCTCCCCCCCCCTCAGTTCCCGGAGTGCGGGTTCTTTGGCATGTACGACAAGATCCTGCTCTTCCGCCATGACCTGAACTCGGAGAACATCCTCCAGAGGCTGACGTCGGCCGAGGACATCCACGAGGGAGACCTGATCGAGGTCGTCGTCTCTGGTGAGAGCCAAGCTGCGGTCTGTGGTGTCCCCCCGATAGCTGGAGGCAGGGGAGGCGGGGCTGGGGGGGGGGGGGGGGGGGGGTCGTCGAGGGAAGCGCCCTGCGGAGCTTCAAGGTCCCTCCCTGTAGGTGCTTTATTTCTACGGCCTTGTGTCACATCTGTAAGGAGTGAAAACGCAGAGAAGAACATAGCAGTATTTTAACAGTTAGCGACTGTCATAAAGGTTTCTTCAGATTCCTAGCCTGCAGATAAGGTCAGGTTGAAGCTTTGGGTGAAGGTAGGGGTGTAGTTTTTTGGTGTACCCCTGTACAGGGGGCCCAAAGCAGCGTGGAATAAACTGCAGAGTTTGTTTACTTGTTACTGAAGGCGTGGTTCAGTCCCTCAAACTCTCTCTCTCTTCTGTCTCTTCTACAGCTGTGTGTTTATTGGTTGTCATAGGTACAGATATGAGATGATAGCGTGGATAACTCAATGCACCGAACAGAGAAATACATTTCTTAAAATGTACTGTTAAATTATTGTTACAGTAGCCAGTGGCAAGCATTTTACATATGACAACCGCAAAGCACAAACTGCTCTCAGGCCATTTTTGTCAGTTGAGAAATGGCAGGTGGCGAATACAAGTTTAGTTGTTTTCAGTCTGTTCTTGGTTGATTACATTTCATTTCCAAGGCCGAACAAATTTCCCTTTTCTCCATGTGACATGCAGACAGTCCCAGCAGCCTTTTGGCGCACTTTTGAACCCAGATCATCCTCAGCATGAAATCAAATGGATGCGGGCTACATTGGTGTGACATTGATCCATTTAAGTATCACTCTTTGCTTCAGTTTGATGAATTCTCAGCCGAGTCCCTCCACTCCGGTGTGGTATACTACCAGCCAGGGTATGACATTAACTTTTTCACCCATTGGCAAGAGTGTCTTGTGTATTCTAAAAATCACCAGCCATTTTCAACATTTTACCAGCCACATTACCTTTTACAATATAACACAACCTGGTTGGTTACCAGCCAAAGTGGCTGCAAGAGTAAATATTTTGCCAGCCAGGATCAAAATTTTACCAGCATTTGGCTGGTGGCTGGTGTTAATTTCACCCCCTGCTACTAGCCCCAGGAGCATTTGTGAAACCCAGCCAGAACCTGGACGATTTGAACTCCAGACCACATCCTCCGCTTGTTTCTTGGTCTATTTTTGTTGACATGGCAAATAACCTCTCTGCTTAATGCAGAGAGGGGAACCGGGACATGAAATAAGTGCAAACCCTCTCGCCGCTTGTCTTTGCAGAGGTCGCATTTTGGTTCTTTGTTTTTTAAGCGTTGTGACTTAATGAAAATTAATGACTCCATAATGTTCCCATTCAGTTCCTGCTTCCCGCTGTCTGGTCCAGTCTAGTGTTCCACTTAGTAGTCTGCAGTGGCTCTTGGATAGAGGGGTGGAACGGCAGGAGCGCGCTGTTTTCGGTGAAGGATTTTGTTGTGGTAAACAAGCTATTGCCGTAGCGTAGTGTGCGCTGCTCGCGGGCCGGGGGATTGTTCGTCTTAAACGGGAGATGAACCTTCAACCCTCCGCGGGAGGTCAGCCCGGGAGAAGCAACGGCTTCGTTTGAGCTCTCCACTCACGTGACACGCTTGATCCGCCATCATTTCCCTCAGCCTTCTCAAACGACATGGCTTTACATAAGGGCATGCCTCTGTTCACATATTTCAGAGTGACTCACTGGTTGGGGTGAACAAATTATGAATTCTTCCGTTGACGTACAGATGAAAATGTCCTGTTATCTGAACTGAATTTTGGATTGTGTAATTTAACCTAATGAGAAGAAAATAAGCTAGCTTTTGTAAGGTTACAAAGGCAGGCGTAGGAGCTGTCTACTCAGTTTTAGGAAAAGGACTATTGAAAACAGAGTTGAAGAGTTGAGTGTTAAATGCTGAACCAAGGCCAGGTGGTTCCCAGCTTCAAAGTCATAATTACAGTGGTATAGATTTAGTCAATTAATACCTTGGACGATTGACACTGCTCAGCACTTTGCGTGCTATTTGGCCAGATGATATTTATCAGGGACATAGTTTCACAGAGAGACAACCAACATTACCAGACACGGAAATTTAAAAGTTCATAAAATAAGTTTATAAAAAAGGCGTTTATTGGCCAGTTCTCTATCCGACTAAGTGCACGTATACCAGTACTACATAACGTCACTGTCGCCTCACTGTCTTAATTACTTCTAATTAGCTGTCTAATTATGCTTCTAATTGGTTCGCTCACACAGATTGTGTGTCAAGCTTAAGGTGTGCTGTTGTCTAAAGTTGCCTCCACAATAGACCACTCTACTTCAGTTACAAAAGCTATTTCCTTTGTGTGTGTGCCGTGGCTCCATGCAGTCTGCCTGTCTGTAACACAGCTCGGAGTGACTGCTCTGCACTGCGCTGTTCTGCTGTAATTACACGTGTGGCGCGGCGGTGATGTCATTCTCTCCCTCGTCGAGCGCGAGTCGGGCCGTGTCCTCGTCTCGGACGTCTCACTCCCGACTGTAACACAAACATTCGGGGGTGAGCGAGGCAGCAGTCATCTGCTCTCCAGCTGGACCCGCGGCGGTAGTCAGGCGCAGCAGCAGCAGATGTGTGAAGGTGCACACACACACACACACACACACACACACACACACACACACACACACGCACACACGCACACACACACACACACACACACACACACACACACACACACACACACACACACACACACGCACACACAAGTACAAAGATATACACACAAACTCACACATACACAAACACACACAAAGAGACACAGACATTCACAAAGACACACACACATAGACATGCACAGACACATACACACACAAACATATATACACACGCACACACACACACACACAGGCACAAAGACATACACACACACATACACAAACTCACACAAAGAGACACAGACATTCACAAAGATACACACACACACACATAGACACGAACAGACACATACACACAACATATATACATACACACACACACAATTTTACACACTGTTGAGGCAGCGGCCAGTTGAAATGAGGCCACCATCAAAAGGATGGGAAGCTGCCCGTAGTTATGTCACATGCAATTTAATCAGCAGTGTGATAGATTAATCGGCAGTGTGAAAGGTTATTGGAAGTGCTCATATTGGCAAGTTTCAGAAATTAAATCTGTCAGTATTAGTGGATTTTTATATTCTCCTGAAGTAATGAAAAACAGCCATCATGGAATTGGATTGCTCTGTTTAACTGTAAGCTTCAGTCAGCATGTAAAATGTGTCCTTTTTACTGTTAGTCTAATCTGCGTTTAATTAATGTGCAGGATATTCAGTGCTAAACAATGAAGGGAAAGCTTTTAGGCTTGAGCACTGAATAATGTATTTTGAGGGTTAGAATAAACAATTATAATTGTTTTTGATATTGAACGCTGTTCTTAAAACCTCGAGCATGTCCGTTACGTCCATCGTCCTGGACAAATCGGTTTTGTTTTTGTGTTTGTTATCTTTCCTGTGCATTTGGATCTGCGTGTTTAGTTTTGCTTCTCTGTGCGTTTTAAAAAAAAAGTTGTGTTTGACTTGCAGCTCTCGCCACCGTCGAGGACTTCCAGATCCGGCCCCATGCCCTGTACGTGCACTCCTACAAGGCCCCCGCCTTCTGCGACGACTGCGGGGAGATGCTCTGGGGCCTGGTGCGCCAGGGCCTCAAATGCGAAGGTAAGAGCCGTCTCCCTCGCTCACCCTGATCCTGCTCGCTCCGCGGCCCGGGCCACGCCCCCCAGACCCACAGAGAGGAGGAGGAGAGCAGCCAGAGAGAACAGTTCTCTTGCCCCTTTTTTTTGGGGCAAATTAAAGTGTTTTGGCGCTGTTTCCACTGAGCATACGGCTAATCAGTGTTTTCAAAAAGAGAAACTTAGGAAGTAAGATCTTTGTCTGGACTGTAAGCTTGAACTGATTTTAGTGCATTAGCTAGGCGATTGTAAGGAGAATTCAGAGGATGTCTTATCTGTTTTTCTAAATACTCCTCTGATAATTTAAGACGTTATGTGTTGACCGCAGTTATTGATTGCAATCAGTTATGACAGGTTCATGAGAGATGCCAAGACACTAGTCCGTTTTTATTTATTGTAATTTTTACAAGTTCATCTGGAAATAATGCAAATTATGCCTATCTCTGAGGAGATTTGCATGCCTCATTAGTGAACAGTAGTACCAATGACAATGATTTTTCCTGTAAAAATTCAAGTTGAGATGAACAGTGGAATGAACACAGTGAGATTAACACTATAATATAGATTTTATACTATAGGTACTTTCCCAGATACTTTCCAGGGTTCCGCACAGTTACTTACATTCTAACAGGTTTAATGGCTGGCAAGATGCTTGAGATGTTGCTGTGGAAATGTCCCTCCGAACCTGTGAACTTATCCCATTCCATTGTGTCCACAGGATGCGGACTGAACTATCACAAGCGATGCGCGTTTAAGATCCCCAACAACTGCAGCGGGGTGCGGAAGAGGCGCCTGTCCAACGTGTCCCTCCCGGGGCCCTCGCTGTCCATCCCTCGCCCCCCCCCCGATCGAGCACGTGGTCGTGGCTCTGGAGGAGGTGAGGACCCCGCCTCCTTTTTTCTGTTACTGCCTGCTTTCCGCAGATCTGAAGCCCGACCCTTTGTTTCGTGGGGTTTATCGGTCTTTGCTTTGCTTCGTTTGCCGGGTTTCCGTGAGAGATTGTATCGAGGGCGGCTGGGGATTGTTATTGTCGGGAGCGACTAGCCGTTAGCCGTGACGTCCTCCGCTGCTTTCGCTGTGTCCTGAGTCCCCGTCCCCCTGTCCCTGACTGAGATGTCGACCCCTGGTCTCCACAGCAACGTCCGCACCAGGAGCCCGGGAAGAGGATCCCGTCCTGGAGCGGCCGGCCCATCTGGATGGAGAAGATGGTGTTGGGCCGGGTGAAGGTTCCCCACACCTTCGCCGTGCACTCTTACACCCGTCCCACCATCTGCCAGTACTGCAAGCGCCTGCTGAAGGGCCTGTTTCGTCAAGGCATGCAGTGCAAAGGTAAGGGCCTCCCCCGTCCCCTGCTCTTAGGACAGGACACTCTTTCTGGATGCCAATGGGAGCGGTGACGCTAGTGAACCAGTAGGGGGCGCCATAGACATAAAATGGCAAGGAGGTTAACCGAAAGTGAAACTGTCATCTCGGGAGCAGCGTCTCGAGCGCAAGGACTTTGAGAACATAGATACAGAGTATAGAGTCACCTGTGCTCTGAGGTGTTCAATTTGGATTCGGCGTCAAATGAATGAATGTGTTGCTTTCTGTGCTCTGTATTTCCGTACTGTGTTGGAGAAATTGTGCAGAAAATCTGAGAAAACCGTTTTTCAGACTGATCAGGAATGATAGGATTGTACAGTGGGATAGTTGACATTTATTTTATTATCAGTCCCAGTTAAGAGCTAAGCTACGGCATTGAAAATTCAGGTAAAAGGCAGTTTGTCCAATCTAAAGAAACCTCCATTGAAAATGTACTTTTCATTCCCTG
Organism: Synaphobranchus kaupii; assembly: GCA_029718625.1. Lineage (NCBI taxonomy): Eukaryota > Metazoa > Chordata > Actinopteri > Anguilliformes > Synaphobranchidae > Synaphobranchus > Synaphobranchus kaupii. The sequence continues at coordinate 19,248,393 of CM056381.1, read as the reverse complement.
AATTTCAAGGAGTTGGAACTCCTTCACACTCATGGTCAACAATGTAAATGGTCAGACTCTGGTTGCTTTGTTCATTTCAGTTAATTATCTAACGTTTATAACCGTAACAATGTATAGTGTAGAGCACCACTTTAATGTGCACGTCCTGTTTGTATATGTACAGCATATACAGGATCTATTGCATTATGAGTATGTACTTTAGAGACTTATTCTCACTATATAATTGCTCTGGTAAAATGGAAGCTGGAACATTAGTTATTAGCTGTTTATTGGCCATAATGAGAGGAGGGGAGGAGAGTTTAATTTTAGTATCTTCTTTAGCTCTGATGTTGTTTCCTCACATCAATGTGATCCACGTTTATCAATGAGATAAAGAATCACTTCAGATCACAGTTTCTCCCCTTCGATTTCAGATTGTAAATTCAATTGCCACAAGCGATGTGCGTCAAAGGTACCGAGAGACTGTCTCGGCGAGGTCGTTTTCAACGGAGGTAAGCACCTTTTTAAAATGGAGGCATTATACAGCACTGGGGTTGATCCATTGTCTTACACCGAGCACCCAGGTCTGCTCATTAAAATTCAGGCGAGAATGCTGAAGTGGTCATAGAGGGATGCAGAGCCCAGCGTAGCGAACATCACATAACACTGTGACATAACATTTGTTGATTCGCCTAACAGATGCCTATATCCGGTCGTACTCATATCCTTGTCATCTCACACATCCCAGCCTTTATATAAGAGGCCTTTACTAAAGAGGTTCAGGTTAAGTATTGTGCTCACACTGCAAAAAAAATAATTCTTTATTAACCCTTTCATGCATGCAGTCCACTACAGTGGACAGGCTTTTCAAAGTCTGTTTTAACATAGTCAAAAACATTTGTGATGTCCAAAAAATATCAGAGCAGATTCCTTGCACCTTTGCCTACATTTTGATATGCTCCATTTTGTTACATTTTATTGGCTTTTCTAGTTTTGATACAGTGAAGGTCAAAATGGCAGGTGGAGGTGGAAACATACAAACTCCCTCTGGTGTAGCTGTGAAAACCTTCTATTCCTAGAGAACAGAGCATGTTAAAAATTATATTCTTATTAGGGAAGATGCAAGGAGCAGAATTAGTTATATTTGTAAAAAAGATTACCGTAGTTCTTGTATTGTATACGAAAAACCTTCTGTCCACTGAAGTGGACATCATGCATTAATAGTTGTAACCTGCCTATGTATGGCCTATGTTTTCAAGGGGCCATTTGGGGCACATTTCTGTGACCTAGGTGGGTGAAACATGCAGAGTTTGATGTGAAAAAAAAATTGCTCTGTTTTGTAATAATTCATGCATGAAAGGGTTAACATATGTTTTAGTCTTGTAATGTGACTTAAAATCTTCTTTTTTCTCTCAAGTAGAAAATATTAGCTTGTTTTAAGTTACTTTTCTTGACAAGTGAAATTATCTTACCCAATTGGCAAATCATGAAATGAGTAGAACTATCTCGGCTCATCTTTTTTGTTTTATTTAGCGAAAAAGTAATAGAAATAAGATTTTAAGTCTAAATATGAGACTGATTGTTTGGTTTTTGCAGTGCCCTAGTACAGGGCCCCAGCAGTTACCGCACACCGCTGCCCAACATGAATGCGGGTGTACAGAAACGCCCCAGAAAAGTGACGGGATTGACGTCGGTTGTCTCCTCTCTCCTTAGAGCCGGCCAGCCCAGGCCCCGACCTGGACGTCACCATGGAGGTGGACAGCTGCAGCCAGCAGTCTGAGGAGGCCTCCCCTCCGGAGGGATTCTTCATGGATTCCTCCTTCCTGGACGGAGAGAAGGATGAGGATACCAGTAAAGCCATAAGGTAGCATGGGGCCCTGCTCACAGCAGTGGGCCTAGCTATGGTCTCTGTTCCCAGTTAGCCTTCTGCTCAGAGAGTGCGAATGACTTCGCTGCTTGCACTTTCAGTACATTACATTACAATCATTTGGCAGACGCTTTTATCCAAAGCGAAGTACAATAAGTGCATATTGAAGGTCATTGACGCGACTACAAAGCAAATCCGACAAAGCACAACTTTCTCACACCGTAGGAGCTATCCCTAGTAATGAACATGAGTAGTACACACAGTCAGCTATACATTCTGAACTAAAAATAACCAAAAACACAAGTTAAATAGAAAACAAGCGAAAAAAACAGGAAGCGAGTACTATAGAATGGCCCTATATAGGTATTTTAGTCGAGGTGGAGTCTGAAAAAGTGCGTTTTCAGACCACGACGAAAAACAGACAGTGTTTCAGTTGAGCGCAGCAGAGTGGGGTGTTCGTTCCACCACTGGGGAGCTAGGGTGGAAAAGCTCCGCAGTCGGGACGAGCGGGAGCCGTTAACACGGAGGGGGGGAAGTGCAAGTCGCCCTGCAGCAGCAGAGCGAAGTGGTCGAGCAGGAGCGTAGTGCTGCATTAAGTCCTGTAGGTAGGAGGGGCCTGACCTTTTGGCTGCAGTGTAGGCCAGGGTCAGAACTTTGAACCTGATTCTGGCCACGACCGGCAGCCAGTGGAGTGACCTCAGCAGGGGGGTGACGTGCGAGAACTTTCCTTCAGACCTCGATAGAACGCACGATCCGAAACAGGCGTGCTTCTGAGTGTGTTTCTACATTGCCTCCAGCCGCACCGTCGACAGTAACAGCCCCCAGGTGTGTGTACGCGTGTTCTGATTAGCGCAATGTCTCCTGTCTCCAGTCCCTGCACCAGCAGTAACATCCCCCTGATGCGAGTGGTTCAGTCCATCAAGCACACCAAGAGGAAGAGCTCCACCATGGTGCGCGAGGGATGGATGGTACACTACACCAGCAGAGACAACCTGGTAAGAGCCTGGAGCCCCAGGGGGCCACACGAGGGAGAGCCTAGCACCCTTAGTCTAAACCCTCATTGGATACGTGTGACAAGGTCTAGCACTTAACATTAGGTGCTGGCCCATTAGCCCGATGCTAATAGTTCAAATTAACAGGGTACCCTCCCAGAAAAAAATGGTTCTTTGGCTTGTCTTCATAGCGGAACCCTTTTTAGCTCTTTATGGAACCCTCTGTGGCAGGTGTGAAATGTGTGAAAGCTCCAAGATTGAACAATTTTGCCCAACAAGGAACCCTTGAACTTGATAGGGTTCCTCTATGGAGACGCAGAGGAGCCTTTTGGAACCCTTTCTTCTGAGAAATGTACATGAGGTGTTCTGGTGAGGCATAGCACTTATACACATGACAGAGCCCAGCACCCTTTAACCCCCCATGGTCATAGGGTATGTATACATGTTGCTGTTTCTTTTGGCTCTGTTGGTTTGAATAATTTAACCCTCATATTATGTTCCGGGTCAATTTGACCCGGTTCAATGTTTGAAACCCAGTTAACCTTATTTTTTCCTTATTTTAACCTAATTTATTTGGATTAAATAGTAAACATGCAATAAACATAATGCTATTTTTTCAAGTTCTGTACCAAGTTTTTATACAAAGGTGTTGTGTGGGGTCATTTGTGGGGTAGCTGTATAAAATAAAAATACACAACTTTTTTTTTGTTTTTATCTCAGATTTTTTTGTGGGCAATTCTGCTGCCAATTTCCCATACTGGTTTTAAACTTCACAAACTTTCACTTACCAGAGGCTCTAAAACGTTTCATCACAGATTTTTGATATTTAGGGATAACGGGGAATCAATTGGGAGACACACAAAAGGTGACACAGAATGTGTGAATTTTTCTCTTACAATGGTAATAATAATTGTGTCTGTTTAAACTTTTGGGGTCAATTTCACCCCGACCATAAAAGGTGTCATAAAATATTAGCATAACATGAGGGTTAAAGCTGTCAGTGGGTATATAACGCCTCTGTCTGGGTCTGGGGCGATGTGCATCATTGAACTGACTCTGCGCTTGTCTCTCATTTGCAGAGGAAGAGGCATTACTGGAGGCTGGACAGCAAGAGCCTGACCTTGTTTCAAAATGACACGGGTGCAAAGTTCTACAAGGTGAGCCGCCATACTGCTTCTATAAGTAAAGCTCCCCAAAAAACCACCGTCCCTCCACCTCTTCTCTCTTTGCGTAGGTGATAGGTTTGTCTGTAGTGCATCTGTTTTAAAATTATAGTTTTTTTATTTTTTTATTTTTTTAGCACATGATGCTGTGGTTTTCAGGGTGATTTTCTTTTTGTAATCGGTGGAATAGCAGAAAAGGTCATTCTAATTGGCCGCCCACTCGATGTGTCAACAGCACGATGACTGATCAGGATGGTGAGCTGGGCTTTTACTGTAACATCTCTGGGGACAGGACAACAACACCGTGGTCACCGATACCATATTATAAAAATCCCCCAAAAAAAGCCGCTTCATTTAGGCTTTTGCGAATTATAAGCTCGTAAAAGTAAAAGGTTTTTTGTCTGTGATTAAGATACTCTTAATCAGATGGTCGGTTTTTTTCAGAGGAAACTCCACAGTGTTTAGGACGCTAATGGCTAAAATGTCAAACAATGTACTTGGTGCCTTTGGTTTCGGCTTCTGTGAGCACTCAGACATGAATCGACTGAATTTTAAGGGGTCACTTAAATTTATTTTCGCGTACTATCATTTTATTAGTGCATTCTTTTCATGTAATGCTTGTGGAAGTACTGAATGTGTTTTAACTGTGAATTGGTTTTGGCATGATTACTCTAATATACTAATGAATATCATTTACGCTCTACGACTATAACTCGTTATGTCAGTGTTAAAATTTAAGAAAAATGTTATTACACTAACGTAATGTGTACCACGGTCACTTTGCAACAGCTATTAAAATCTGCTTTATGAAATTGACTGCATTCATTATGACAGTCATATGACTGTCATGCTGTAACACGCTGTCATCGCTGTCAGGTGCTCTGCCATGATTATGCCGGCTTTTTTGGCGTACGGTTCAAGTAAAGGGCCCGCTCGCATTCAGCAGCGTGTGTCTACCATCTGGGAGCAGTCTGTGTTCAAGTAAACCAGTGTATACGTTCATGTTAGCCGTTGTGGTTTTTCATACAGGATGCTGCGTTTGTACATGCAGGGCAGTGTGTTGCCTGTGTGATTACATTCGGAAGAGACCTACCAACAACTACTATCTATTTTACATTATAGTGATTTGACTATTGCAGTGTTTTGCGAAATGGTGGTTATCAGGTTCATATTGCCCAAATTCATAGTTTTACAAGTCTGGTGTGGTCTCAGTGTGGTCTGTACCAAGGTGTAGCTTGTTTTAACTGCTTGTATGGGGATCCTGTACAGTTCTCTGTGGGTCTTTATAACAGCAGCGGACTGATTGTCAGGTTTCATTTGTTACAGCGAGTGTGTGCGAGTGTGTGCGAGTGTGTGAGAGTGTGTGAGAGTGCGTGAGGGTCCCTCGTGTGTGTGGGCCGCTCACAAACATAGTTCTCTGCTGCTTTTTCCTCACCACTGTTGATCTCTGTAAGACGTAGTCGAGTAACTCCTTCGTATTCCCAGTTAAGATTGAGACATTGGGTAGCATTTTTGGGATGTTTTTTTGTTAATAAGGGTTTTTTTTTTCTGTGGACTTGCATTTGTAATTGTATGAAGATGCTTATTGAAGGCTTAGCTGTCTGTAAATTTCATAGACTGTTACTTTTGTTACTAATGTGGCCTGTGTTTTTAAAAAAAATTTTTTTTATATACAACAGATGTCTTTACTTATTTATTTTGACGCTACTTCTTTTTGTGTGGATTTGGATAAGTCCATTGTAACTGAGACTGATTGAAAATGCGATCAGTCAATGCCTTGCCTCCAGAGGGTTTAAGGAGTAATCCTCTGTGATGATGTGTGTCCTCTCTACCCGGTTGTAACTTGCAATTAAGTGTCTAGATGATGTCATCTGACAGTCAAAAACCTTGTGGTGAGCTTGAAAAATAGACTCTCCTGAATAAATAGCCGTCCTTCAGCGGCTTTATGAATTAGGGTCGATGGGTGTGGGGCGTTCTCCCTCCCTCCCTCCCACACACTGCAAAGCTGTCTTTCTTCTTCTCTTTCTTTTCATCATCCCTTCACACAGTAGCTGCATGTGTTGCGACAGGCACGGGCCGTCTGTACATTTGGAAGCCATATAGAGTCTGTTTGCCTGCTTTGAAGCGGGGTGATCCCTGTACTTGTGGTTTTCTCTGCTTCTGCGACAAGGGGCCGGGGGGCTTCTCCTCAGCCCCTCCCACTCGAAACCCCCCCCCCTCGCTCCCCCACCCGGGACCCATCTCCGTCTGGCTCAGGCCACGGGCCGGGCTCGTACCCAGATCAGGGTTTCACGTCCTGGCTTTTAATCAGCGGGCCGCTTGTCGCCGGAGCGTTCAGTGACACGGCGAGGAGGGCCGACCGCTGCCCTTCTGTCTGATACTGAGCCGCTGGCTGACTGACTGACTGACTGAGCGCCGATTGGTTAGGCGGCTGTTTCCTTTTCATGCGCCTTTTTTTTTCTTTTTTTTTAATAAGATGGGTGTGTTTGACTGTGCGTCTCCAGACAGGGCAGAACTCTTAAAGGCGCATTGAAAAAAGCCCCCACGTTCACTTCTCTTCGCAAAGGCCCTTCAGGGAAGGCAGAGAGAGGAAGAAGGCCGCAGAGAAGCTGCAGTGGACAGGGAGAGCAGCGGAGGGGGGTTTGGGGGGCGGCGGGCAGAAGCCGCGAGGCTCAGGGAAAGGAGGTCGCTTCGGAGATTATAAAAAAAGGACTCGGGAGCGACTCGGGAGCGATTTTCGGGGGGCCGGCCCAGCGCGTCGTGACCGCGATGTGACCCCTCCCCGCAGGAAATTCCCCTCTCGGAGATCCTGCAGGTGGACCCGGCGCGGGACTTCAGCAGCCTGGCCCAGGGAGGCAACCCGCACTGCTTCGAGATCATCACCGACACCATGGTCTACTACGTGGGCGAGAACCACGGGGGCAACCTGCACAACCCGGCTCTGGCCCCCTCGGGGGTGGGCTTGGAGGTGGCCCAGGGCTGGGAGAAGGCCATCCGCCAGGCGCTCATGCCCGTCACCCCGCAGCCCAGCGTCTGCGCCGCCGCGGGCCAAGGCAGGGACCACAGTGAGTACTCCCCGTCTCCGAATTAACATTACCCGCCGTTATAACCGACTGGAGCGCAGGCTGTAAGTGTGGCGGGTTCAAGGGGATTTGCGGATCTCCGTTTTAATTTAGCTTTTTTTCTGCTCGACATGTCATGACCGACCGAAGGACAGGCTGTAAGGAGATGGACTAAGCTCTAACAATTTGCCGTACTCTCCACCTCTCAATTTTCCTTAATTATGTTGTAAAATGAGATCCAGGAAGAAAACTGTGATGTGGAGTAGAAAACTCTGCTTCCCAGTTGCTATTGAGTATTTTGGGGACGTTTTTAGTGCTATAAAGTTGCAAGCATTCAGAAGTGGCTTGTCTTTATCTGTAGAATGAGAACAAGATATATTAGATGTATAATAGCTGGTACATTACAGTACATTAATGTCTGCACTTAACCCTCATATTATGTTCCGAGTCAGTTTGACCCGATTCAATGTTTGACATCTCTTAAAAACCTTATTTTTACATCATGACACTATGACTTTTCCTAATTTGTTGAGATTAAATAGTAAACACACAATAAACATAGCGCTATGTTTTCAAAAGTCCCAATACAATGGTGTTGTGTGGGGTCATTTGTGGGGTAGCTGTATAAAATATATTTTTTAAAACCTTTTTTAGTTTTTATCTCAGATTTTTTGTAATTCTGGTGGCACTTTCCCATACAGGTTTTAAACTTCACAAACTCCCACTTACCTCAGGCTCTAAAATGAAATGTTTCATCACATATTGTAAATATTTCGGGATAAAAAGCTAGTCAATTGTGAGACACACAAAAGGTGAAACAGAAAGTGTCAAAAGTTTTCTATTACAATTGTTTTGTGCCAGTTTACATTTTTGGGGTCAATTTCACCCCAAACATAAAAGACCTCATCCAATGTCAACATAATATGTGGGTTAAATGAGGGAGACTGAGAAATTGTAGAAGAATGATGAAAGCACTAGTGTAGGTAGAGATGTTATTTCCTGTGAGCTGTCCTGAGTGATGTGGATGCAGTAGCAGCTTGTATGATTCAGGCCCACACTAATGCCATAGCCCCGATGTCTCAAAGTAAGCCCACACAATCGTACAACTAGCAAATTCATTTGCTGATCTCCATTTCATTTTAGCCTTTTTCCTACTCAACAGCCACTTGCTTCTAATAGTGATAACTGCGCATCAGGCGAATTGTTAAAGAGCGGATGGATTAAAAATGGTTTTGTTTTGTTTTGTTTTTTTGTTATTTATTTTTTTAGGGTTTTTTTTTCCTTTTTTTTTCCAAAAAGTCCTGGCGACACTGTAAACACAAGCTCCTGGCTCAGTGCACATTATAAACTGAGGTTTTAATTTGTATAAATAAATCCTTTAAAAAAGCAAAAAGGAAAGATGGGAGTGGCTAAAAATCAAGAGCAGGGTTAGACCTTCAGCTGGGGCCCTTCTGGATGCAATTTACCCCCCTCTCCTCTACTCTCTCCTCCTCTTCTCTCCTCTCCCCTCTCTCCTCTTCTCCTCTCCTCCTCCTCCTCACTCCTTTTTCCTCTCCTCTCTCCTCCTCTTCTCTCTTCTCCTCTTCACTCCTCTCCCCCTCCCTCCTCCTCTCCTCTCTCATCCTCTTATCTCCTCTCCTCCTCTTCACTCCTATCCCCCTCTCTCCTCCTCTTCTCTTATTTTCTCCTATCTTCCTCTTTACTCCTCTCTCCTCCTCTTCTCTCTTCTCTGCTCCTCTCCTCTCCTCCTCTTCACTCTTATCCCCCTCACTCCTCCTCTCCTCTCTCATCCTCTTATCTCCTCTCCCCTCTCTCCTCCTCTCCTCCTCTTGACTCCTATCCCCCTCTCTCCTCCTCTCTCTCCTCCTCTTCTTTCCTCTCTCCTCCACTCCTCTTCACTCCTGTCCCCCTCTATCCTCCTCTCCTCTCTCCTCCTCTTCTTTCCTCTCTCCTCCACTCCTCTTCACTCCTGTCCCCCTCTCTCCTCCTCTTTTTTCTCCTCCTCTCCACTCCTCTCCCCCCCCTCTCCTCTCCTCCGCACGGTGAGAGGAACCAGAGGAGGGACACCCTGTGTCTGTGCATCGGAAAGGTCCTTGATTTGAAGGCCGTCCGTGCTGTACAGAATGAATAACACGCACAAGTTCTGCAGAAAATAATTTTCTGTGTGAGGCCGGCCTTTTGGACGTGATTTCAAATAAAAAAACATGTTCTGCCAATAATTTCGACAGTTTTTGTTTTTTTATTTTTTCAATTTCAATTTTAATTTTAAGTGCCATGAATTTTTTACATTACTGGTTGTCCAAAATAACCTCTATTCACCCACATCTGGACGTTGTGTTAGTCCCTAATTGCTCTGTACCAATGGATTCTCCGGTGTTTGTAACGTCACTCCACAGCAGTTTTCTGACTCTTAGGCACCGTGCATTAAAAAAAAAAAAAACAGCATTTAGTTTTTCTTCTGTCATTTATTTCCATGACAACCTCGCACATCTACAGAGCACAAATACAGCTGAGCTTCCGTTCTTTTCATTTCTTACGGTTTTAAATTTCTAAATATCAACACTGCTGTTGCAACGGAGACAAACATTTCCGTTGTGATTGAGACAATGACTGGTGTTCATTCGCCGTATGGTTACTGTTAAAGACACAATGGGCTTCGCAAACCCTTATTACACTCACTTCCAGTTTTCTGTACGGTAGAAATATAATGCATAGTTTGTAAATCCTATATTTTTCTTTTTGTTGTAACTGGCCTTGAAGCCGCACATTGGTATGTGCAAAGGGAAAATTCCATTTGTGAGGTCTAGACTCTAGACTAGAGGAAGGAATATGTAGAGTTCTACTGTATAAGGTATATATGGCCCACTGTAATTTAAGGCACGTCTGACACTTGTGATTCCCATCATAAACTCTGAGCCTGCGTTTGTTTTTCTGTCCTCTTTCCATTAGACGAGCTGTCCATCAGCATATCTGTGTCCAACTCCCAGGTGAAGGAGAACGTGGTGAGTTCGACTACATTTCCCAGCGCTCCGTGTTTCGACATATTGGATTTCCCTGTTAGTGTGGATGTTCCTCATGGTTTTTCATATTGACAAATGAGCGTTCCCCTGCCACACAGACAGAATTCTTTATCCATATTATCATCACTACTTGTGAAACTACAAAAAGGTTAACGTCATCACAGTGTTTAATTAGATGCAGATTAGTTGTAGGTGTTTTTTTCATTGTTGTGATATTAGTAGCTCAGTCCTCTCATATGAACTTTTTTGCTAAGTATACATTTATTTCCTGGTTTTAGGATATCAGCTCAGTCTACCAGATTTTTGCTGATGAGGTCCTGGGTTCGGGACAGTTTGGAATTGTGTATGGAGGTAGGTTGTGCCATGTGAACGTGGCTATAGAGCTCCTGTTGACCTGTGGGGCTCCCAGGTGACCTGTCCAGCTGAAGCAAAAGTTTGTTGTGCTGTGATGCAGCCCAAGGTTCAGAGAGAATACTGAATGTGCTTGCGCCAGCTGCCTTTGCTTTGCAGACCTCCAGGGCAACTCAGGTGAAAAAAGATTATACTTGAAATATACTTTTTCAAAGTATACTTTTATTTTTCTTTTGTACTAATTATGTACTTTGTGCTAAATTGGCAGCACTTTAAGTATACTAAGTGCACTAAAGTTGTTCAAAAGTATAACTTAAGTCGTACTTAAGTGTACTTCAAGTGCAGTGTTTATGTTAAAATGTGACTTTTTTTAATGTACTTAAGTATATTTAAGTGCACTAACAAAAAGTATGATTTGTTGCAGTACAATTTCATTATGTCACCAGTGCATTTGAAACAAACTTTAAAAGTATTATGGTGTGTTTGAGACTATACTTGAAGTACACTTTTTAAAAGTACATTTTAAACATACTTCAAATTAAGTACAAAAAGGAAAAGTATACTTGTAATAAACTTTGTATACTTAAATTATTACACTAAGTATACTACTTTTTCACCTGGGAATAACTGTGCAGCTGTATCTATGCGAGGATGTTGCAACCATGGAACTGGCCTAAAAATAGGATAGGGCATTCAAAATTGAGGAATGAAGATAAATTGGGATAAAAAACGTTAAAACGCATTGTAATGGGATTAATGGGATCAGATGAACTGCCTTTTTTGTATACAGTGTGACTGAAGTGATTCATGTGTGGGTGGTCAACCTGTTTTGTGAACATTATCTTGGTTCAATACACACTAAATGGATGATTGAGTGTTTGCAATCATGTCCCACTGCGCTTTTTTCCCCACATCTTAAAGGGAAACACCGAAAAACGGGAAGAGACGTCGCCATCAAAGTGATCGACAAAATGCGCTTCCCCACCAAGCAGGAGAGCCAGCTGAGAAACGAGGTGGCCATTCTCCAGGTACAGAACGTGACATCGACTTTAAAACACCTACAGGCCACAGAGCCATCGGAGGACGTGTTATTTGTTCATAAATATGTTTTTTTTTGTTGTAATAAAAGGCTATGGACACAAAGGCTTATAGTAACCAGTGAAGGTGTGAAAGCTGTACATAAAAGGCTATGGACACTGTATCCATGGGCAGGAGATCTCAGTGGAAGGCAGTTGGGGTGGTTGTGTGTGTTCTATGCTTATCCTTTGGCTACTGGATAGTAGGTAGAGGCTTGTAGTGAAAGCGGTAAATAACAGTGAGCGTCTCCTCCCCCCGTTCTCCCGAGCAGAACCTCCACCACCCTGGAATCGTGAACCTGGAGTGCATGTTCGAGACGCCGGAGCGCGTCTTCGTCGTCATGGAGAAGCTGCACGGCGACATGCTGGAGATGATCCTGTCGAGCGAGAAGAGCAAGCTCCCGGAGCGCCTCACCAAGTTCCTGGTCACGCAGGTCAGTGCGAGTGTGTGCGCGCGCGCGTGTTTCTGTGCGCGCGTGCGTGGGTGCATGTGCGCGTGTTTGTATGTACGCGTGTGTGCGAGTGAATGCGCTTTTTATACATGTGAGCATTTCAGTGCGAGCGCCTTGTGGTTTCCGTGTGTGTATCTATTTGCGCGTGTGTATTTGCTGCATGAGTTTCAGTATGTTGATGGTTGACTAACATTTGCCAGAGATCTCTATTTATTTATATGGTTTGTGGATTGTTTATGGGTCTCCGGGCTGGATCATGTCAAAGACGGGACCCGCTTGCTCGCTGGCAGTTACAGCCCAGAGTTTGATGGCGTGGTGGTTGGCAGGGTGATTTATAGAGAGCAACCTCATTGGAGTACACAAGCACTCCATTGGGCCAGGATTAGCTGCTTCTGTGCCATAGCCCTGATGTGGTTTACAGGCTGCATTCTTCAATCCCACAATACATCGGCCTCCTCAGGGAGAATTCACAGACACAGGGCTGAGCGGGAGAGCTGCCATCTTTGATGGAAAGACTGGGGCCTTATATCTTCAACAATAAAGATTTTGCTGCCTGTATCATGAGTGTGTAAAAAACGATTAGGCCATGCTGCAAAAAAGTCTGCCTTAAGTGTTTTATTCTTGTAATGAGACTTAAAATCTTTTTTTTTTCTTTAGAAAAAGAGAAAAAATGAGATTCTGTATTTAGACTTACTATTTAATTAAATTTTTATTACTTTTGTGCTGAATAAGACAAAAATATTACCAATGAGATGAGGCGGTTTGACTAATTTCAAGATTTGCCAGCCTGTTTGCTTGCAAAGTGAAATTTTCTCACCCCATTGGCAAATCTTGAAATTAGTCAAACTGCTTCACCTCATTGGCAATATTTAGCACAGTCTTATTTAGCACAAAAGTAATAGAAATAAAATAAACATTTAAGTCTAAATATAAGACTAAGATACTTGTTGAGATTAACTTATGTATTGGTTTTTGCAGTGCAGGATTCAATGAACATTTGTCCTTAACCTTGACTCAAGACACCTTAACTTGACAAAAACTGTGTTTATGAAGAAAAGGAGAAATTATTTGTAAGTCAAAGTTAAGGACAAGTGTTTATTGAATCCTGGCGATATTGCTTTTATGTACATAATATATTGGGAATAAACACAAAACACACTGTAATGTGTCATTCAGAAACATATGGGGCTCTATTTTCCGGCAAGCGCATTGGCGTGCGGCGAGCTGTCATAGTCAATGGCATAGCGTATGGCGCACTGGGCGTGGCTACTGAATTTCGCTATTTTCGGACCAGAGGCGAGGAGCATACAGCTCACAGTGCGCTGCGCAGGTTGAAAATTATCAGTGGGTGTGCTTCAGCTGGATTCAACCATAGCTAATCAAATTACCCCTTTTCAGTCCTTTTCCAGTCCTTTGTGCATTGCGACCCGGCGTATTGGGTGGACTCGTTTTGACCATGTCGGGCTATCCCGCATCATGTGGTTTAGTGAAAAATGATAGCAGAACACGCCCATTCGGTCGTGGTCAGGAGGCCCCCCGCTTGCAGAACGAGTCCACCCACTGTCAATTTCCGACTATGGAATCCTAAAGGCGACAGAAGTCACTAATAGGTTATCTGGATTGTGAAAAATAAAAAGCTTTTAATCATTACCTTAGCCTCCAATCAGTCGATAAAATAAATTAAAAAATAATTTCTTTTACTCTCCCATTTATCATTTACTGGCTCTTTTTATTTTTCAACTCCTCACTTTTCCTACTTTTCCTAGCATGCGTTTAATCATTTATCTATTTCCAATTTTCCCCATGCAACATATCCCATTTTCCTCGCCACATTTATTAGTGACTTTTGCCGCCTTTCGGATTCTGCAGTGGAAGACGATAGGCTATCTATTTTGCATTGATTTAATTGAATGTAATTGAGTTAAGTGGTATGTTTTTATCGCTATACGTGCAATAAGTATGCACCAAGTTTGTCATTCTTCTCATTACAGACGGATGTAAGAAAGAATACAGTACCCCTGGGACCACAGTGCAGTATACAGCCATACAAAACAGCCATAAACAATTTAAAACATAAATAAATATAGGAATTAGCCTAATATAAAAAAGAAAAAAAGACAACGAACAATAAATGCAAAGTCTACATTTTTTCTGCTTGGGGAATTATTTCAAAGTCAGATTGGACCACATATGATCCATTAAATAGTTTATAAGTCTAATCTTACCCCAAAATTGCATTCCACTGCACTAAAATTTAACTGGGCTGCTCCCTCTTGACAGATACAACCCGCAACAGCGGCTTCCCTCCCACTTCAGCGCACGGCGAGTCACCAAAATACCAAACGGGCTCAGATGCGAGCACATCCGTGACAAAATTGCAACTTCGTCAGTGATGGCTCACCACCGGCCAGAAAATAGAGCCCCAAATTTGCATGTTCCCTGCTCGATCTGGACTGACACACCTCCACCAGCGACTCTCAGCCCACTTCGGCGCACGGCGAGTCAAACGGGCTCAAGAGCGTGAAAGTACATTCAGAAAATGTCACTTCGCCAGTGCGCTGGCTCGACACCCGCCATGCACCAGCCGGAAAATAGAGCCCTTGGAGTTTACACAATTGTATTTTTAATCTTAGGCATGGGTACTAGAATGTTTTGCAGTTTTATAAAATGTGGTACAGTAGAAGCCCAAAATGAAATGCACAATTATATGTGATGTTGACCTATGACGTCTTAAAGGCCTCCAAATACAAATGATTGCATGACCTATGTTTTGTTTCCACAGATCCTGGTGGCTTTGAGACACCTGCATTTTAAGAACATTGTCCACTGTGATCTGAAGCCTGAGAACGTGCTTCTGGCTTCCGCTGAGCCGTTTCCCCAGGTAAATGTCAGAATGCAGCTGAATGCACAAGGCTAAGCTAGCCCAGGCCAGGCTGCCTCTTGTCTCAGAAGCCTCATTCAGGAGCTATTTTAGTTTTTATAGCTCCTCAATGCTGAATAACCTCATTCAAAGTTGTGCTTAGACAGGGGGGGGGTCAAAATGTATTGTGCTTCAGGTGCTCAGATCCTGCTCATTTGCCAGCTAATTTAACCACCTCGGACTGTAACCTGCCCAATCCATTTCATCGTTTGCTCTGCTAGCTCCCTCATTACATTTTGATTCACCATTCATTCTAACTGAACTATTACACCGGGCTGGCCAGCAGAGGATGGGCTCCCCCTCTATTGCCGGCTTCCTCCTGAGATTTCCTCCCACTGGGGAGTTCTTTTTGTTTGAGTGCTTTTCTTCCAATTGGGGTGTTTTTTTTATTTTTTACCTCAGTTGCTCGCTTTTTTTGGGGGTTCAGGCCTGTTGTTTTGCTGAGCTTTCTTTTGTATTTCCACTTTCTTTTGTATTCCCTGCTTTCTTTTTGCATTTCCGTCTTTCTGACAATGTCTCTATACAAAGTGCCGTACAAATAAAATTTAATTGATAATTTATTAATGATCACTTGTGAAGTCACATGCCTCATGGCTCTTATGCATAGGTGTTGCTTTTTCTCAACGTGACAGTGTACCTACCTGTGAGGACCGCAGTTCCACAACACTCTTTCTCCCTGGGGGTGTTTGTGCGTGTGTGTGTGTGTGCGGTCATGAATGCGCAGGTGAAGCTCTGTGACTTTGGCTTCGCCCGCATCATCGGGGAGAAGTCGTTCCGTCGCTCGGTGGTGGGCACCCCGGCCTACCTGGCGCCCGAGGTCCTGCGGAGCAAGGGCTACAACCGCTCACTGGACATGTGGTCCGTGGGCGTCATCGTCTACGTCAGCCTGAGCGGCACCTTCCCCTTCAACGAGGACGAGGACATCAACGACCAGATCCAGAACGCCGCCTTCATGTATCCGCCCACACCATGGAAGGACATCTCAGCGGAAGGTAGCTTCGCTGAGTGTGTGTCAGTCTGTATGTGTGTGTGTGTGTGTGTGTGTGTGTGTGTGTGAGAGAGAGAGAGACAGAGAGAGATGGTGAGGGAAGGAGAGCGAAAGAAAGATGTTCAGTTAGGTCCATAAGTATTTGGACAGTGACACAATTTGTGTTGTTTTGGCTCTGCACTCCAGCAGATTGGATTTGAAATGGAACAGTGACTATGAGGTTAAAGTGCAGACTTTTAGCTTTAATTTCAGGGTTTTTACGTCCATATCGGGTGAACAGTGTAGCAATTGTAGCCATTTTTATACATAGCCCGCCCATTTTAGGGGACCAAAAGTAATTGGACAAATTAACATAAACTTAAATAAAGTTATCATATTTAATATTTGGTTGCATATCCTTTGCAAGTCATGACTTCCTGATGTCTGTGACCCAACAACATCAAAAGACTCTTGATATCTTATTTTCAGGTACTCATACATGCAATACTATAATCTCTCTGCAATTGAATGGATCTCTATGGGAATTGGGGGGTGGAACTAGATTAAGCTGTAAATTACACTGGAACAGTATGGAACACATGGTTGGTTAAATAGCTGTGAGTCACCAAGGGCCTGAGGTATCAAACTAGCCTGAAACCATCACTCTGCTGCCAGATATGCAGTAGATATGGATGGATCACTTTAAGGGTTGTTTCTGACTCATTTTTCCATAGAGTTCAATAGGAAAATAGGTCAGGAGAAACAAGATTGTAGTATCGCTTGTAAGAGTACCTGCAAATAAGATATGAAGAGTCTTTTGATGTTGTTGGGTCACATCAGGAAGTCATGACATGCAAAGGATATGCAACCAAATATTAAATATGATAACTTTATTAAAGTTTATGTTAATTTGTCCAATTACTTTCGGTCCCCTAAAATGGAGGGTAAAAACCCTCAAATTAATGCTGAAAGTCTGCACTTTAACCTCATAGTCACTGTTCCATTTCAAATCCAATGTGCTGGAGTACAGAGCAAAAATTGTGTCACTGTCCAAATACTTATGGACCTAACAGTATGTAGGCGTGTGAGCAAGCCTTTGACGCGCCTTTGTCCACCTTCCTATAGTCCTGGTAATATCCATCCAGAACCTTTTATTGCACAAATAACATTATAGAACTCATAATGTAGTGTGGCAGTAAAATTGAGTTTGAGATGGTACAGTACAGGTGTTTTAACTAGGCCTGCCATGAAATATGCAGGTAATTTATGTGAACCATATACAGTCCTCAATATGTAGGATTTATTAAGATTTTCTTGAGAGAAAAGATGGAAAAACAACAGTGTAAGGGACATGTTTTACACAGCTAAACTTAAGAGTGTAGATGACCTCGAGTAACATCCGGGAGGCTGCAGTGGAGTTGACTTAAACGTACGCCTCGAAACGAGAGACTGATTTGTAGCAGGCCAGCCGGCCGGACCACCTACGCGTCTGTTTGGTGAGATCACCGTGGTTTCAGATTGGTGGTCCTGACCTTCAGCGTGTGGTTTCTGTAAATCACCGCTTCAGTCAGTCCCGTCCACCCCTTCGCTCTGAAAAGTTCCCCACACGTTTTTCAACCTTTAGCTTGGCTAACGCAAATCTCCACTAACACCCCCCCCCCCCCCCCCCCCCCCCACCCCTCTCTTCTGACACGTGTTTCCGTGGTACTTAAGCTACCTGCACTGTTCCGCCAGTGGCACGACACTGAAATAACGTCCTTTGCTACATTTTCAGTAGAATTAGTCAGCCTCTGTACCGAGGCCAGAGCTCTGTTCTGCCTCAATCTGGTTAAAGTGCAATTCTTTTCATTGGCTTGCTCTTGTGTCTGAGTAAGGCTATTCTATCATTTCTCTTCCATAGCGACAGACTTAATAAACAACCTCCTCCAAGTGAAGATGAGGAAGCGCTACAGTGTGGACAAGTCCCTCAGTCACCCCTGGCTCCAGGGTAATGCACACTGTGACAAACACATTTCATGAATCAGCCTTTAAGAGGTGCGCGATGGGTGACCTGGTCAACCCCTGCTACTTTCCCCCAGGACTATCAAACGTGGCTGGACCTCAGGGAGTTCGAGACGAAGAGAGGGGAGCGCTACATCACCCACGAGAGCGACGACGCCCGCTGGGAGGAGTACGCCGATGAGCGCAGCCTGGCCTACCCCAAGCACTTCATCATGTCTCCCAACCTTGACGACATGGAGGAGGACCCCTAGTGGCCAGGAGGACTTTCTACGGGTGTCAAATGAGGAGATGACACACAGGGGCCACCTGCTGGACAGAGACCTTGGGAAATGGCTCAGCCCCTGGACTGAAGGTGCAGGAAAAGGGCTGTTCTGTGTGTCGCTGTGTGGACTAGAAAGGGGCCGCCACGTGGGTGCCTGTAAAGGCGCTGCCCCTGGGAAGGAATTACATTTTTCAGGTTGTTTTATTTTACTATAGTCGCATTTCAGAGATTCTGTGAGGCTCTCAGCTTTATAAAAAGATAAAACTGTCCTTTGCTACCAGCCATAGAACGCTGAGCTCTTTGGCCTGATTTCTCTGTTGAAATCTGATTTGACGTGCATGCATTGGGAAGTGCTCAGTAATGTTAAATGAGATGCACAACGTTTCAACCAAGAGCAGGGCTAAAAGCTTAGACCAAATCCAAGAGGTCATTTAAATTTCAACAGGATATTTTTCTAAAAAAGTGATCAAGTTAAAGATGTTTTCGGTTTTTTTTTTCAAACCATTTAGCTCATTCTGAGGTGATATTTTTTTTAGAAAGGATTCTTTTTAATTGTATGGTGTCAAACTGGAACACGCGAAATGCTAATGCCTCAAGTATATTTTGAGTTTATGTGTTTGTGTCGATTTTTGGGGTAGAATGTTTTTTTGCACTGTAGGTCAACTACCCTTTTCTCTTACCGATCCTGTCGTTTGAAAAGTTGGAAATCAACAGCTGCTACGTGTAGTTCTGGTTCTCTCTTAAAAAAAAAAACCCTTCAACCAAATGAAAGTGACTAAGCATAAAAAGGGATTACTGATATGGCTTATGTCTGGAAATTCAAACCCCGCTTTATTTATTCAGAAATCTAATCTTTGTAGTGAGCGTGTTGTCAACAGAGTAGGTTTTATTCTTAGCGGACCAGAATGATGAGGTGGAAATTATGTCGGATTTACGATCGTGTGACACATTTTAGAAAATGGTGAATTTGTTTTGCGAATTGCTATAAAAAAATAACATTCTGTCATACATCTAAAAGTAATGAGAAGTGATTAAAAAAAACGATTTAGCTGATCACCAAATGTGTTTTGACGTATCAGAAATTGATGTGACCACCTTATGCATTTATACTTTTTCATTTTCAAATTCTGTTGTACCGTTCGTATCGCTGGCAATTCCTGGAGATTCATAAAAGCGACTGGATCGATGCAAGAACAGTACACATCTCAAGCTGTGTGGACATGCTGCTCTTAAGTAAGCTGCAAGGTCGAGCCTTTCTACAGAATCAGCCCAGCAGAGCCCGATCCAGGCCCACAGGGCCACAATGCAGAAGGATAAAGACTTGCGGTTGAAGCCTCGCCATTTCTAATGCTGAAACGCTTACGCCTAGAACTGATGAAGTATGGAACGGCTGTGAAAGTCTTTTGTTTGCGAAACTCTTTTTATGTTCATATTATTATTCTTACCTGAGGACTCGGGGCCAGATCAGGATAATGAACTGTCTGGTTCAATTATGAAATTACTTATTACGAGAGTAGTTGTTTTGCGTCATGCTCTCAGTGTATTTCGCTACACGTGTGTTCTTTTCTGTTATCAGTTGGTCCAAGGTATGACAGTGTTTCAGGTTTCACACAATCCAGGGCTGGAGTGTATAATATAAGTGTGTCACATCTCTGTATGTATTTCATTACAGCCAAATTTGTGTGTGTGTGTGTGTGTGTGTGTGTGTTCATTCAGGCATACAGGCTATCTATTACATTTTACCAAAGTGCAATTATAAAAATATAAAAAAGGCTACGTAGCCTTTAAGGTTACAACCTTTTTTTTCTTCAAATCATTCCTCAATGAACTCTTAACAATTAAAGCAATTGTTTTGGCCTTAATCAAAAAAAAAGTCATGAGATAGCAGGTAGCGGTATAGCAGGCTCATGTTATCGCTATAGCACATAGCGGTATAGCAGGCTCATGTTATCGCTATAGCAGGCTCATAGCAGGTATAGCAGGCTCATGTTATCGCTATAGTAGGCTCATGTTATCGCTATAGCAGGCTCATAGCAGGTACAGCAGGCTCATGTTATCGCTATAGCAGGTAGCGGTATAGCAGGCTCATGTTATCGCTATAGCAGGCTCATGGCAGGTACAGCAGGCTCATGTTATCGCTATAGCAGGCTCATGTTATCGCTATAGCAGGCTCATGGCAGGTACAGCAGGCTCATGGAATTGAATAATATTTTCACTTTGTACCCACAAGTCATTTTTCTGAGAATTATTTTATCCTGCATCCCCAATAATGTACTGTACATGGTGTTGTCAATGGTGCATCATGAGCTTTGCATGACATCGGACTTAAAGATGAGCTGCTGTGTTTTTACAGCAGATGTTACATCAAGAAAAAGCAGTATTCACGTGTGTGTGTGTGCGCGTGTGTGTGCGCGTGTGTGGGGCTAACAGAAAATCCATATTTGTCTTTATTGTAACCCATAGCATTTACCGAAAAACATGTTGACGGTTCAAAGTAAAAAAAAAAAAAATGTAAAACTGCTGTGCAGTTCCATGGAGTGTGATTCACTCAGTCTGTCTTGCGATCGGTGGCTAGGGAACACACATATAAAAGAACACACAAAAGAATAATTCAACACAAAACATGATTGTGGGAGACTTACATTTAGCGAATCGCATTGCCTCGTTCGTGTGTGTGTGACCGAGGGCCACTGCACCACTTTCAGAAGCACACGCGGCGTTCTTGTGCTTGTGATTGTGTGTGTGTGTGTGTGTGTGTGTGATACAGATAAAAACCTCCCTCTTTACCCAGGTTGCATTTTGTGTATTTTGGTCCAAATGTATTTCCTTTTTGTGATCGTCCAATTTATTTTTTGTGAAAGGCCTGTGCAGACTGGCCTGGGACATGCAGAGCAGAATTAAGTCCGTGGAACTAAGGTATAAATCTTGGTGAAAGATGCCACATTTATGAAGCACAAAAAATCGGAAGGGTACTGAAGACCTATCCTGAGAATCCTTTTAATGTCTGTTGCCACTGGTTTGGCAGATGTTAGTGTTTTTGTATATTTTAGTATGTACAGATTTAATAAAACCTGCATCTTAACAGAATGTCGGACTTGTGTTTTTTTTCCACAACAACCGTGGGGTGCGTCGCTCCTTTCCTCCACGACCACCTCCTCTCCTCCGTGCCCCGGAAACGGATCTTTGTGTTTTAATCTTTAAATGTTACTGATTACATATTAAGTACGTAAGAATATTGGGATGCACCCATGGTCTCAGAAATTCTGGAAGGACTTCCTGTTTGTGTCAAAGGTCAAATCATATGTTCTTTAGACCCTTGACTCGGTAGCAGTGGTCACAGAGAGTACATGACCAATGCGCTTTGGATGTTCAGAACAGAACTTCATTCACACTCTTAGAAGACTGCTTTCATTCTGAGTGCCGTTGCTTACGTGTAGGTTAAGGGAATTCACCACTGACCACAATGATTGATATGGGACAGCCAGTGGCTGAGAATCTATTACACTCTTTTTAGTTGTGACAAATTGAACAACAAAATTCACAACCACCGTTGGCGTTTTCATTTCACGACTGAGGACTGAAGTACCGTTGGCCCTACTCATAACCCGGAAATCTGACTCCCCAATATATATATACAGATGCTTTCCAAAAAATTAGAATATCATGGAAAAGTATTTTTTTTCCATAATTCCATTCAAAAAGTGAAACTTTCATAGATTATAGATTCATTACACACAAAGTGAAATATTTCTAGCCGTTTCATTTTTCATAATTTTGACTTACAGCTCCAGAGAACCCCCAAAACAGTATTTCAAGAAATTAGAATAGTGTGTCGAAAATCAGCATTTACTTCAGTTATTTCAGAGAATGAATGTTTTAGACTGAGTGTCACACTATCATCTAATTTACTCAAAACACCTGCAAAGTTTATCACAGTTTGGTTCAGTATGGGGAAGACTGCAGACTTGACAATTGGCCAGAAGACCATCATTGACACCCTCCAGAAGATGGGTAAGCCACAAAAGGTCATCGCTAAGGAGGCTGGCTGTTCACAAAGTGCAGTGTCCAAGCATATCAATAGAAAGTTTAGTGGAAGGGAAAAATGTGGCAGGAGAAGGTGCACAAGCAAAAGAGATGACCGTAGGCTTCAGTGGATTGTCAAGCAAAGACGATTCCAAAATTTGGCGGAGATGCAGAGGGAGTGGACTGAGGCTGGAGTCAGTGCTTCAAAAACCACCACGTACAGACGTATCCGGGACATGGGCTACAACTGTCGGATTCCTCGAGTCAAGCCACTCCACTCATTCTCTGAAATAAGTAAGTAAATGCTGATTTTCGACACACTATTCTAATTTCTTGAAATACTGTTTTGGGGGTTTTCTGGAGCTGTAAGCCAAAATTATGAAAAATGAAACAAATAAAGGCTAGACGTATTTCACTTTGTGTGTAATGAATCTATATCTATGAAAGTTTCACTTTTTGAATGGAATTATGGAAAAAAAACAACTTTTCCATGATATTCAAATTTTTTGGAAAGGATCTGTATATATAAATTTTAATAATGGTTCAATAATAACACATTGTAGTATTACCTTATGACATATTTAACTTATCTGTGTCAGATATTCAGCATATTTGCAGTATACATACTCAATATCTGAGACATGGCTTTCTTGAAATCGTGCTCTTGCGTTAGGTAATAGGAGTAAATATAATAATTTTTAACTGAACCTTTTCATGTTCGGCTTTTAAGACTGGCCCCACAAACAGTAGGGATGGTGAGCTATTTATCTGGTATGACATCATTCAAATGCCTGAGCCAAGTGACAAGCGTGTTTCCAGGCTTTGAGGCATTTTTACAGTCTTCTCTTAAACTGAAGGAATGGAAAAATCCCAAATCTGGTGTCTTCTCACTTTTAAAGTCATGCATCAATGAGTCATAAGTCCTGGTGAACCTCAGATGATATTTAATCAAATGACAAACAAGAACTGCATGATGACTGAATCAAACTATGACAAGTTTTTTGTCCAGATTTTGTAGCGAAATGGTAACATGGACTTCAAAACTATGGTCTATAGAAAAGGAGACCTGAGGATGTTAGGGGACGACCTGAAAAACTGTTCACAGTTCATTTTTCCATGCATATTTAGCTAAATTTGATTGACATTTAAAAAAATGCAGAAATTCCTACTGAGACTGAGTAGAAGGAAATAAAGCTGATTCTGAGGTTGTCTTGGCTGTGGTAGCTATGGTACAAACACATGAATGACTCAGTGCCAATATTCCCTGCCAGTGTTGATTGCGCTATACATAAAATGAACATAATTGTTTTCAGGGACGAAAAATCACCAGCTATCTACTACTATATAACTGGATGCACATGTCAAAGCCCAGATCGCAGCAGCTGTATCCTACAATTTCACCACTGATTACTTTGTGGAAGAAAAATAACAACTGGTCGCAGTGATAATCTGATATTACAGGGCAAGAGTAGATTTTGAAACCCATTAGCGTTGCTAAAATTCCAACTCTGTATTCCACGTGCAAATACTGTAAGTCAATTCACTTTGCAGACAATGGAAAGGTACCAATTAAGCGCCATCGAAATCCGTTTTGGTTGGATACATTTGAAAACGTCTTAAGCATGCATTTTGATCCCAGTGTGAGATTTCCTCCTAAATGGCAACAGCTGACAGTACATGTCTCTGGACAAGCGATGGTAACTAACTACATCAGATCAACTGGCTAGAAAATGATTAACATGCTATAGTTAAGTGCTTTGTTTGCTCCAGTGTTTTCAGTCCCCGCAGGCTGCACGAACACACTCAATCAGTGAGATACCTGCTTGTTTTGGCAGGCATGACCACCCTATTGTAATTTTATCTTTTAATTGCCACTGCAGCAGTAAGTCTGAGGCCCCTCAGTTTCATTGTAGGAACAAAATAAAGCCTGCTGAGAGTGGTCTCCTTCTTCTCCACTTTCACCAAAATGGTTTCAAGATGTACAAGCACCACGTGGCAGATTAATCGTTTCCAACTGAGAGAGAGAGGAGAGAAAGAGGGTGAAAGAGCAAAAGGCAAATCACTATCCAGCCAGTGACAGCTCTATGTGATTTTGTTTTTCCTTTATACAAATCTATATTGAAGCGTTTAACTGATAAAAGTATGTTTTCCAGCAGGGTTTTGGCAAGAGCGGGCTAAATTCCAGCTCACAGGTATATTGTATTACATTAGTTACTTGCTTAGGAGATTCTGTGGTGAATTACAAATTACAATGCTCATTATTTAACAATTTTTAC
Source organism: Synaphobranchus kaupii (assembly GCA_029718625.1). NCBI lineage: Eukaryota > Metazoa > Chordata > Actinopteri > Anguilliformes > Synaphobranchidae > Synaphobranchus > Synaphobranchus kaupii. The sequence goes on along the minus strand of CM056381.1, from coordinate 19,223,982 downwards.
TAACTCTATCATATGTTAAGACAGCTGAATTTTTAAAAGGGGATCAAATGAGGTCACTCTGCTCAACAACACCACAGTAGAGTCTAAGGCTCTAACCAAATAACTTACAAATCAACCACAGTGCAATGCTAAGCAGTTATTAACCTCAGTATGGGCCAGAGTGAAGTGTTCTACTCTTTTGCAGCTGAGCTTTCTCAAAACATTCAGAGGAGAACTTGTACAGCTTTTTTTAGTGATGATATGTTTCTAGAGGCTGTATATGAACAGATTCATTCACAATTTATTGTGTTTATTCATAATTATAAACACAAATATAAGGTTTTTATTTGTTGTGTCGGTACTGATATATACTTGATTGCAGCTTTCTCAAGTTGTATGCGCCATAGTAAATATTTCCAACCGAAAAGAAGATTAAACGTCATTTTTTGAAGAATAATCAAGGAACATACACAACCTCTGGAGGCTAACAGGATAATGTTGCAGTACAAGAGTTCATCACACACAAAAACTCTTGGCCAATCGAAAACAGACGGAAACTGCAATAATATCAAACCCCCCCCCCCCCCCCCCCCCCCCCAGACAGTGCACTATCCCTTTAAGCTGTGATGTTTTTCATTTTAGGACCATTTGCTTCGTCCCACAGACTGGTGAATACCCACGGACACAAGGGCATCCCAGCACTTTTAATGTGGTAAAGCAGCGGTTGGAGAGTTGACCTTGATATTCGTTTGAGCTGCCAACTGTAACACCAGCAGACAAGCTTCTTGCTGCTGTTTCCCTGTGTTTGTGCCCAATGCTTTACACTGCGATCCCATAACCATGCATGTACAACACTCAGTGCTCAATAACCCACTCAGACCATATGGACTGAGCCTCTCTTGATGGCACTGTGACTCAGCCCATCCTTCACAGTCCAGTTGGTCAACCTCTGAGTGCAGTGTGCTCTGCAGAAACCTCCTTGTGCTACGTCTTATCTACCTGTGGGGGGACAAGGAAAAGACAAATGGTTCCACTTTCTGCTCAGCAGAAGAAGACACGCAATGCCGCTCCCCCCAATCATTCGACAAATTAATTTAACTACCACTTCATCCAATTTTGGCACCACTTCCATTCCATAGGCAGTAAGTACGAGAGTGGGATTGGGAGGGGTGGGTGGGGGGTGCATTTCTCTGAGATACATGGGTACAAGTTTACTTAGAGCTTTAAAAATCATGTTAGATGCTTAGAAATGCTTCTAAGGCATACCCTTAGATAAAGATGCTGGCAAAGCTTCAGATGAGATTACACAAGCCTTCTCAATAGTAAAATTTCCCAATTAAATTTGAAAGTTACAGTCAAAGACAGAACATGTGAAACTTGAGTAGCTAAGGCCTCCAGCCAGGATTCCTACCTCGGGGTATTACCTTTAACTTCACCCGTGATGTAAGGCTTGGCAGTGCAGTCAAAATCATTTCAAAAGCCTCTCCAAGATCAATCTGGTGTGTCTGTCTGTGTGTGTGTTTGTGTGTGTGTTTTATTTAAACCAGATATACACTGTGAGCAGCTGTTATATAAATGAAGGCATTACAATCTGCTTATTCCTAAAAAGCAAAGTAAGGAATTTTGCATGATAGTCATCACCTTATTGCTTACCCATCCATCGGAAGAAATAAATCACCCAGAAGAGGGTTGTGATAAACTGGCACAGCACCTATGTGAAGGATATATTATAAACACCCAAGTACTGTAAAAACCTAAGCAGGCAACTTCATTGGTGGACATCCACCAAGTACTCATGACAGCAGAGTACAGTTCTTTGGTCCATCCAAAATGGATGATGCACAACCAACAATAATAAGATAATTTAACTCATAAAATAATCATAATAATAATAATTATGAATATGGTAGATACGCCCAGTAGGCTACAGGCAAAACATTTATTCCAGCAGGAAATGCCAGGGTGTCTGTTTTTCATCTTTACAGAAGCACAATATATTGATGTTAATGACGATGGTTCAAAACCGTTAATATACTCTCACTCATATGCGATGACACGATCAGAAACTAAGCAGGGTGAGATAGAAAGTCGCTTTTTAACAACGAATAAAAGAGGGGAACAGCACCACCGCCTGGCCTCAAGTCGAACCACAATTGTTTAAAATGTCCGAAGTCATACTGTATTTGTATCCTATGAACAATGCTTTCGATAATTACATTATTTTATACCATTACATGGAAATTTTAAATTGCCATTTTAAACCGAATTTACGTCTGATTTGACAATCATATTCATGCTAGTGACCATGTATTTTAAACAGCAAAACTGTTTATAAAAGCAACCTGTCAGACTAAAATGACTTTTTAACGTTTAGTAGCCTATATGCATTTGCAGTGGCCGATTGTCTGCTGAAATTTAAACACGAATGCACGCACTAAATGCATTTGGATTTTAGTTCGTTCCTAAGCTACATTCACATTGTGTTGCATCGCACCTATATAAAGACAATACCGTCTATCTAAAAACAATATCAATCTAAAATCGCTTAATATTACAAGAAATGTATCTGGGAGGGTTCACAATCACGTGGTGAACTTTCACCCTCGACCTTTGACTGCGAAGTCCTGCCTCTCGGTCCTAGAAGCTCAAATAACGCTAAAACAATACTAAGCAAAGTAATTGACTAATACTATAATTTCCATTCGTAATACAGGAAATAAAATGAATACATTTAAATAAAATATCATTGTAATTGTGTTTACTAACCAAGCTTTTTTTTTTCCCCAACGAAACAGTAATTCATACACTTTCCTTCCAGGATCTTAGCTAGCTTCGGCTCATGCAAGTTGTTCCAAGCATGGCCGTTTCACGCAAGCAAGGGAAAATGGAAGTGGACATGGAACCAAGTTATGACAACGACGAAGGAGAGCTTGAAAATGAAGAGGGCGAGGAGCAATCAACATCGAAGAGAGTATCTGGGAAGAAAGACGATGAATTTAATTTGGACGAAGTGTTGCGTTTGGGAGGCACAAAAGTAAGTCTGGGCTAGCTTAGCTAACCCCTTGGGTTGTATTTGCACGTGTCGTTAAAATGGAAAAATAAAAAAAACAACATGTCAGGTACTTTTCGATCACTGACGTTACCCCACTCATTGGCAATTAATATGATAATGTATATCATATAAATATGAACATAATGCAACTATATGTATCTAAAGTTAGCTTTATCTTGACTGCTCGCGAGGTGGAATTACAAGTGTTCCGATGGTTGCACAGTTCAGCTGAATGCTAACGTTACTTAACTTTCTGGAAAATGTATGCATTTTATTTGTTTCGCAGATCGTAGCTACTGCTATTTCACATTTGGTTGCTATTTTTGTCTATACTTGCCTTACAAGTACAAAACAGCAAATACAAAATCGATGTCACTGGAAATATTTTGAATTACCTTAAATATGACACGCACATCACAAAAGTTATAGCGTCATATAGAATTATATGATGCTATAGAATTTTGGGAGGCAGTGTCTGGCCAACATGCAAAATAATAGTAGGTAACTTAGCTAGGTAACATAGCTAAAAGTACCAAAAATTAACTGGTCAGATTTTCTTCAACTCATTTTTGTGCTATTCACAGACCATTGATGCTGTGCATGTTTTATTTTTATTTCCTCCACCAGGCAGACTACGTTTTGCTGGCCTCTATAAATGATTCCCAAGAGCTTGTTGACGGTGGAAAGAAGGGTATCATCGATGACCTGAAAAAAGGGGAGCTGGAGAAATTCATCACCAACCTCGGCATCCGCACGTACTCGGAGCGCTTCCAAATCATAGCCGATGAGTCCGTTGAGCAGGAGGACTCTGCGAATACTCAGAAGAGTCAAATAATAGAAGAAAAAAAAGGTAAACCAGAGAAGGCAAAAGAGCCCCCGAAAGTTAAAGAGCAGCAAGGTGCTGAGGGCAAGAAAAAGACGAAAAAAGCCAAAGAGGTCAGTGCTACTGTTCCAGGGAAGAAGGAAAAGCAGAACGCTGACTTGTTCGAGTTCCACAAAAGGCAGTTGCTGCTGATCAAACCAGGTGGAAAGTGGTTTGAGCAGGAGTACACCAAAGAGAGAGACTCCGCCCCCCAGAATGAGGCTCTGGTTTCCCAGTACAGGGCCCTGGCCCAGAAGCTTCTGGAGGCTGAGGCTGGCCTCTTCAAAAGCAAGAAGAACGTGCAGAAGGGCGCCAACTCGGGGTGGATGAAGACCGTGGTCTCCACAGGGACGCTGGCCGACAGGATGGCGGCCATGACACTGCTGATCCAGGACGCTCCGGTCCACAGCCTGCAGTTCGTGGAGAACCTGGTGTCGCTCGTCAAGAAGAAGGGCGGCCGGCGACAGAGCCTTATGGCCCTGGACACCCTGCGGGAGCTGCTGCTCTCCGACCTGCTCCCAGAGCACCGCAAGCTGAGGACCTTCTCCCAGCGTCCCTTCGACAAGCTGGAGGAGCTCGCCAGCGGCAACCGCGACGCCCGCGACCGGCGCCTCATCCTCTGGTACTTCGAGCACCTCCTCAAGCACCAGGTGGCCGAGTTTGTGGTGGCGCTGGACGCCCTGGCCCACGACACGGTGGCCGCCACCAAAACCCGCGCCCTGGCCACCGCCCACGAGCTTCTCTGCAGCCGGCCCGAGCAGGAGAGGGCCCTGCTCGTCCAGGTGGTGAACAAGGTGGGCGACCCCGAGTACAAGACGGCGTCCAAGGCCTCCTACCTGCTGGAGACCCTGCTGCACTCGCACCCCAACATGAAGGTGGTGGTGTGCGGCGAGGTGGAGCGCCTGATGTTCAGGCCCAACGTGCACGCCAAGGCGCAGTACTACGCCGTCTGCTTCCTCAACCAGGTCGTGCTGAGCCACGAGGAGGCCGAGCTGGCCGGCAAGCTCATCGCCATCTACTTCTCCTTCTTCCGCGCGTGCATTAAGAAAAAGGACGTGGAGTCCAAGATGCTGAGCGCTCTGCTGTCGGGCGTGAACAGGGCCTATCCCTACGCCAAGACGGGGGACGACAAGATCAAGGAGCAACTGGACACGCTGTTTAAAGTGGTGCACATAGTCAAATTTAACACTGCTGTCCAAGCGCTCATGCTTCTCTTCCAAGTAATGGACTCCCAGCAAACCATCTCTGACCGCTACTATGTTGCGCTCTACAGGTCAGTGGCTCTAACCAGGTTTCTGTGTGACTTTTGTGTTACGTTGTGTTGCCTATAAAGTATTTTGTTTGTTGCAGTCATTGTGTCATGATGGTACAATTAGAACCTTATTTAGCATTTTAAAGTACATCATGTTGTGACATTTTAACATCAGTGATTAACTGAATCTGGACATGCATTGATGAGCACGGCACTTGGTAGCTACTATATTTATTCTTTCAAAGCATCTGAATGACATCTCTCCCTCTTTTGATGATTTAATTATTCAAGGAGTTAGTTGCCGTTGTTCCTTGATACATCATTGCATTTGTGACTGCTGTGCTGCGTATTTCTTAACGGGGCAGTTCACCCAAACATGAAATTAAGATATGTTTCTATATACCCGGAGTGCTATCCGTCTATCCAGATAGTTTTGCTGCAATTTCACTAGTTTTATTTTTTTTATAGATATCCGCTGCAGCTTACTGTGATATCACCCTGATAGAACGGACCTCAACAGGTCCAAAGTTTGTTGTGCTCAAAGCATCAAAAATGTATATTCGAAAAGATCAACAGCAACGTCTCTTTCCAAATATAATGACACAGTTACTCACGGACATCCACAGACCTTGTTGTACACGTTTTTTTTCTCTAAAAGTACTTTCTACCGAAGTACACCAGCTTTGTATATCTGCGCAAAGTCTCAGCCAAAGCACGCCAGTATTCTGGGGCTTATATCAAGACGGTGCCCCTTTAAGATTTTGACTGGACTTAACACTTTATGCCTCCGTCTGTAATTGTTTCCCACAGGAAGCTGCTGGACCCTGGGCTTCACCTGTGCTCGAGGCAAAGCATGTTCCTCAACCTGCTGTACAAGTCCATGAAGGTGGACATCGTCCTGCGCCGCGTCAAGGCCTTCATTAAGAGGCTGCTGCAGGTCAGCTGCGAGCAGAACCCCACCTTCGCCTGCGGGGCGCTCTTCCTGGTGTCAGAGGTCATGAAGGCCAAGCCGGGCCTCAGGCTCCTGCTGCAGGACGACGAGGTGAGTCCTGCCACCGCTGGAGGTTGATGCAGGTTTATTACACCCGTCGCTTGTAATGCGACCGCCCCCTAGTGTCTGCTTGTGAACGAGATAACATTAAAAAACTGTGGATGGAGCTTGATGAAAGAATGGCCTATTAACGGGGATGAGACGATTCCATTTTAGGCCTGGTACGTACTCTACGCAAGGAACATACATGCCAATGCAGATTGGAGACATGCACAAGCCCTTTGCTTGCAAATCCTTCCGTGTGTTCACCAGCTTCTTTTAGCCCTGTACACTCATTGGCGCCCTAGGCTAATCTGGTTGGAGCGAGTAACCTTACACTGGAAATGATTACTTCTTTGTGTGTAGTAGGGCTGCACAACTAATCAAATTTTAATCGTGATATTAATATTGGCTTTCCACGATCACTGAACAAGAATATAATCGAGAATGACGATTTTGAAGGCACAGTCTGTTTACGAATGAAAACTCATTTTACTGGACTTTCGCTGGTGTTCTATATCAAATAAAGCACTCCGATTTTACCTCCCTCACAGTAGAGGGTTAGGGTTAGAAAATGTGAAAATATAAGCGTTATTCTGTTCATTCAAAATGTCAAAGTGCAATAAAAGTATTACCTTCCGAAAACCAATTAATTATCGTGTTAAGTAATCGTGATCTCAATTTTGAATAAAATAATCGTGATTATAATTTTTGCCATAATCGCCCTAGTGTGTAGTTGTTTGTTGAACAGTGGTTGGACAGTATTTACATTTAGCGCCTCTAACAGAAACATGTGAAATTGCACCACACTTTTGTGTTGCGTTACAAAATTTGGACGGCACGTTTTGCTACGCAAGAACGCGAGAAGTGCCTCTTACATTGCTCTTTTTACGCATTCCTTGCGTAGCGTATGTAACAGGCCTTCGGGTCAGGCAACGGCTATTAAAGGTAGCGGAGGTATGCACTCTTCAAGTACCTGTCTTGTTTTGTAGGCGAGTACATGAATCAGCGATCGCTAAAGGAGATGTCGAGTGCGTTTTAACTAAATGCCGTTTCTCTTTTACAGGATAGCGAGGAGGAGAAGTTCAAAGACCTTGACGATGATGATGATGATGAAGACGAGAGGTTTACAGATGCTGATAAGGTGGAGGAAGGGAAGGAGCAGAAGCCGGAAGCGCCTAGTCAGGCCGTGTCCTGGGTGCATCACCAAAACATGGATGGTAAGATGATTTATTGGTATTAATGGTAGTTTTATGGTTTTATGTAAATGTCATTTTATATTCATGGACTCGGTATGTATTCAGGATTAGAATTTGGTTCTTTGTGAGCATAATTAACTTGCCTCAGTGATTTAGTGATGTGTATATATCTGCTGGTCTGGGAATGTTATTGGCCAGGTATGACACTATTGCTCCCATATATCAGGTGGATGAGCTTTTACATTGTGAGTTGGGTTGCTAAATAAATGTAACAAAATAAATATCCTCTGATTAGTGTATTAATATAACTGCGAACCCATTCATTCATTCTCAATTGAGCATAAGAAAAATATTTCTCTAAAAAAAAGAAAACAATGCCATTGTCTTGTTCATTCTAATTACTTTAGATACAATTACTTTTTATTGATAAATAAAAGTAGAAAGCATTAGATTTCTGTAAAGCATTTTTTTTTTTAACAGTGTCTCCTCTCCATTAAAAGCACTTAAGAAATAAAAATGAATTGAATTTAAGGTGAAAAGCTTCCCCTTTGAAGTAAAATATTTGAGCCAGTACTTTTTCAAATTTTTGGTCTCGGGTGCATTCGTGTACAAAAATTCTTGAAGCTTCTTCAAAACATTTTACTTATCCCACATTCAAAACGGTATGTTCATATACATCTGGGTCCGTCCTCTAATGCCGTCTGTTTCTGTCAGGTGGGAAAAAGATGGAGGCCTATGACCCCTTGCACAGAAACCCCTTGTTTTGTGGGGCTGACCGGGCCACTCTGTGGGAGCTGAAAAGGGTAAGGCCTTGGCTTTTCTGTGAAGTACTGAGGCGTAGAATACTGTTGTGCTCATCAGTACTAATACTTACCTCTCTCTGCTTCTTCCAATCAGCTTTCTGCTCATTTCCACCCGTCAGTGGCCCTGTTTGCCAAGACCATTTTACAGGCAAGTCGAGTGTTCATTCAGAGATCGCATACTGTTGGAAATTGGTCGTAAACTCAAACTTGTGACGTAGAACATTGTAAATTCTAAAATTGTTATTCAAGAGTTGGAACTCAAAGTGTATCTCTTGTAACAGAGAGCTTGATCTCATTGAGACTACTTGTAAAAATAAAGGATAACTAGAAAATAAAATAAAAAAAAACACTGCTTTTATTTAAGTCAGTGTTTGTTGATTCTCCCTCAGGGCGAGGCCATCAAGTACACAGGGGACCCTCTCCAGGACTTCACTCTGATAAGGTTCCTCGATCGCTTCGTCTTCAGGAACCCAAAACAGCAGAAATCTAGAGGTAAGGCCTGTGCCATATGCATATTTTGTGTTTCGTATAATGATACTGTGTTTACATGCTGAGGTGGACTACTTTGTGGCCACTCTGTATTCACTGTCCGTTTACTTGAACTATGCATTGCAGTCGTATTTTTATTGTCAGCTTGTTGATTTTGCGTATATTCCTTCTTGGCTTTCATGGTTTGTGCTTCTCACAGGAAATACAGACAGCTCTATTATGCACCCCAAACTGAAGCTCTCCATGAACAACATCCGAGCTTTGCCTGGTGAGTGTCAAATGGTTTTATGACATGCCTGTACAAGCCCGAGTACCCTCCACCTATATACAAGTGACTTCTTAGCTGGACTGAGGATTATGCCGACGCAAGCAAAAGCAACCACCTCTTCCCTTCTCTTTCAGTCAACTGTGAAGAGTTCCTGGCCAAGGACGAAAGTCAGATCCCTGTGGATGAGGTGTTCTTCTATCGGTGAGTCGAGCAGCTTTCGGGCTCACCGTAGGTGCTTGCTTTTGTCGTGGATGAATTTTGATGCATATTAAATATGTATGGCCTGTTGACGGCCCGTGTGAAATCGGCTGTAGTGCCGCCGGCTCATCGCTGCATGGGTGTCGCCAGGTTCTTCAAAAAACGGGAGAAGGAGAAGCAGCTGCGGCGGCCGCGGGGCGGCGGGGACAATGAGAGCGTAGAGGACGTCGATGACGACGAGTTCGAGAAGGCGCTTGGTGAGCATGGCGACCGTCTTGTACTTCGTCACGGGGAAAAGTGTTCCGGGCCTCTGCTGGAAGACCTGTGTGGTATCTAGGCTGTCAATAACGTCTCAAAAGGAAAGGTTATAGACCTGATACTTTTGACAACCTGTTTAAATTTAGAGTTATGGACAGAGCACACTATGGCACCTGCACCTTTTCATGGGATGAATGCTTTATCAATGCTGTCTCATACATAGATATAGAACAATAGACATATGTGTGACATATGTCATAGTTTAGTGGCACAGTTTTTGAGACCATACCCAGGTAAGATGGTGGCCAGTAACCATGGTTTTATATCTATGAGCCAATCATCAGCTATCTGGCTCCTGAGACCCGATTATGGCATCACAATGGGTTAGAAAGTACATTACACTTTGCCATAGATTCCTATTATAGCTATACCCAGGTAAGATGGCTGCCAAATTGTTCCGTTTCTGAATTCCAAATTACTATTACATTACATGATATGTCATATTTATAGTTCTATATCTATGGTCTCATCATTACCTGTGAGTGTTCTAATGCCAATGCTTTTCTGTTCCAATGTCTTTATTCTCCAGATACATTTGAAGGGGACAGTTACTTTACAGACGTTAAGGATGACCGTCTGGACTTTGCTGGGTAAGCTTAGGTTCAAGTTCAGTTTATTTCTCTGATAACTAGGGAGGCACTATAATATGGGCACTGTCTGATTGTACTGTTATGGGCCGATAATGGCTTAAAACAAACTTATTGGTCCTGGACCAATGCTAGGATTATGACCGATATGATGACACGCATATATCCACCAGCGAGGGGACTAATTTAATGCTGTAAATTAAGTGAAGATGCCATGCTGAAAAAGTAGCCTTATCGTAGTCATTGGAAACTATTATTTTTACCAGCCAAACTCACAAGCAAAGTTGTACAGAGACGCAGTTGCTCTATATGCATTTTCCCTTCATAAGTTAACTATCTACAGTATGTTTCTATGTAGTATGTATCTACTTGTTCCATGAATGTGGAAACTTGCGGTTTCAATTTGTGTTATAATGTAATTTGTGTATAATGTGTAAGGCCAGACCAATATCGGTTATTGATACTTGCCACAGAATTTCCGTATCACGCCCCCTTGCTGATAACCACGTTCAAATCACTCCCCATACTATCTCAGGTACTAGGAAAATAAGAGTTCATTTTAAGATGTGTGGAGCCAATAAAGTGCTATCAATGGTTTACTGATATGGTTTTGCAATATAGGATAACGGCTTTTGATTGATTCACTTATCAAGTGTTTGACAGCAAATGGTATCCTTGTCCATTATGGGGTCCGTGAAGCCTTGTATGTTCACCTGTCCACAAAATAAGTTGTCCTGTCAGTCGTGAGCTTAATGGTGGACGTTGCTGTCATTTGTGGTGCCTTAGCAACGTTAAGGGCAAGTCGCGAAAGGACGGAAAGGGCGATGATCTATCTGACGACTCCGACCTGGACGAAGGAGACCTGGACGATGAGGAGGTGTCTCTGGGCAGTATGGACGAGGAAGACTTTGGAGATGTGGTGGAGGAAGAGGGAGGGGCCTTCATGGACATTGGAGGAGGGGATGGGGAAGAGGAACTGGAAGGTACTAGAGAGAATTATATCGTATTGATTTGGTTGAGGCTGCAGATTAGTTCACTGACCCCTGAGCCTCTCTAAATGGCCTTCCTTCAGGTGTGCATATTGAACCAAATTTGACTCAAAGGTAGCCATTTTGTTTCACATTTATACAAAATGGTATCAATGACAGGTGCCATTGTTCTGTGGTATTGTAGTAATGTTAGTGGAATCTTTCAATTATGAAGCAGAAGATTAATATAACTGTCAGAGGACAGGTTTCGCTACCATGCCATTGTGTACCAGACCCTGGAGACGAAAATATTGCAATCTTACATATTTATACATTTCCTTAAATCTGAGAAATATAGTTTTTTTCCCGTTAAGTTTGCCTATGTGTGTACCCTGTAATTCAGTTGGTTTACTCAATGCAATGAGTCAAACATATTTTTCCTTATAGAATCAGGGGAGGAGATTGAGGAAGTCATGGAAATGAGTTCCACTTCCAAAAAGGGCAAGAGGAAGTCGTCAGAGGAGCTGGACTTTTCTGCCTCTATAGGTAAGCTATGCATTTCAGATAGGAGTCAGGCTGTTGATATTTTCTTTTTAACTCAGTTGTTTTTTTCCCCCCCAGTATATTATATACATGGATATAGTGTGGGAGACTTTAAGTAATAATGTTAAATCCTTTGGCGTAGGATCAAAACGAGGTCAGAAGAAGAAGAAAGTCATGAAGGGAGATGGAATTGTTGCTTCTGCTGAAGAGGTAATGTAATGCATATTTCTTTATTTCAAAACTGTACAAGTTTAAATAATCATTTTTAAGATGGAAAGTTGAGCTCTGAGCTCACCAACATGTGTTAATAACACTGTAGCAATAGAGGACTGCAAAAGGAAGAACATAATCACAGATCAAGGCTCATCATTGGATGCAAATTTGGAGTTTTACAAAACCTCATTTAGCACTTGTAGAAGAATAAAATTTCCCGTGTGAATGTGTTTTGGTACGTTGATTAAATGGCAAAAATTTTCAGTCACTGACATACGTGACGTCGTTTCCCATATTGCACTACAGTTCCCAACATGCCGCAGACAGTACATGTTGCACAGAATGGTATAATTCCTGCAAAATGTGGCAGCCAAAAGCTGAGCAAACTCAAATAAACCTTTGTGTCCACTTCTTCTTCCCCGTGTGCGAGTACAGAAACACTTGAATGCAAACCAGCAAACGCTTCTCATCCGTATGCTCATGGAATATATGAAAGTGTTTTTGCAACTGAAAATCTCAAAACTTCCAGGCATGCCGGTAAATTACGCTTTTTCTTTGGCAGTTTGGGTATCTGTTGGATGAAAACGCGGGGTCTAAGTTTGACAACATTGGTATCAACGCCGTGGCCAACAAAGATAAAGCGGGTGAGTGCTGGCACAGGGAGCATATGCATTTTCTCAAGGCTCAACGTAAGTGAATACAGAGCGTTACAGCCTTACTGTGAGAATTCAATGGAAGGATCAAAGAAATACAATAAAAACAGGCAATGACCACTCAAAATGGAACAAGACATACAGAAGAGACAGGAAGCGGCCTTGCCCAAAGGTGCAAGTAGCTATAGCTAATGATTGTTGTCTGTCTGTCTGGGGCAATATATTTTGGATTGTGTGTTGTGCCTAGCACCGTATATAGCAAATAAACAGATGGCATTCTTGCTTCACTGAATGCAGGAATGAAAGGACGGACAACACAGCAGCTAGAATTAGATTTTATTCTCCTGGCTAGATGCTAGCCATAATCGGCATGCTCCTTCCACTGAGATCCAGTCGGTCATTTCAAAGGCGGGCTGTTGTACGTCCAGACGTGCTAATTAAATGGTTTTTCCCTGTGATAAAATCCATCAGTCGCATTTGAGGCACTCGTGAGCCTCACATTGTTTTGACAGTTATAATTAAAGCACATAGCGGAGAAGTCTAGAGCTATGTTTGCAACTCTATATGTTCTGAGCTTACACCCCCCTCCATTCCTGATCTGTTCCTGATATCACTCCTCTTTAGGCATCAAACAGCTGAAATGGGAGTCACAGAGGGACGACTGGATCCGCGGAAGAGACGTCAAGACCCTGCGGAGGAAGAAGGCCGCGTTTAAAAAACGGACACCGTTCGGCAAGTTTAAGGGCGGCAAAAGGAAGACCAGAAAATAGCGTTGACACGCCGCGCCGCGCCACAGAGGGACTTTGCAGACCGCTCTCCGGGTCCCTGGGAGAGCTCTTGGATCCCCCGCCCTTTTATCAGCTCACCTCTAGGACTTCCTGGCAGACCACGCCTCCTGGTCGCCCTCCCGAATTCCGTAGATTCCCGCCCACTCGTTGGACTTGTAATAGACTAAAAGAAGAGGGCGAGTGTTGAAAGATGAAACTGGGACTGCACACAAAAAAACATTTCTTCACCAGAAGCACGTGGATATTGTTTGTGATTCAACAAACCCTGAACAGATTCAACTCTTTCGACCCAGACTAACAATGTGAACGGTCTGATACTGTTTTTTTTTTTTCTTGAATAATAAATATTACCCAATAGGTATGTGTCTAAAATTAAGCAAAAAATATCTGCTGGTGGCGTTCATGGCAAAGGTGATTGTTGATGAATGACTATGTATTGCTGTTAATGCCAAGTTTTATATTTAAAGTTGTATTAAAAACACTTTTAACAGCTAGTTGAATTTTTTTAAGGCTCATTGGGGATTCAAGATGCATACCAACACAAACACATGAATATATTCAAGGGTTTCCCAAGTGGAGCAGTTTACTTGGACCCTGTGTAACAGTGAACTGGCTAAATTATCAAGCATCCTGTTTAGGGTTTAGTGCAGTGGTCTCCAACCCTGTTCCTGGAGAGCTACCGTCCTGTAGGTTTTCATTTCAACCCCAATTTTGCACACCTGATTCTACTAATTAGCAGCTCAGCAAGATCTCTAGCTGTTGAGTGGTGTGCTTTGTTAGGGTTGGAGTGAAAACCTACAGGACAGTAGCTCTTCAGGAACAGGGTTGGAGACCACTGGAAACTCAACCTTTAAAGTATGTTGGTGAAAATGGAAGCATTCAGAAATCTGGTGCTTCATTTGCTTCTCACCTTCTAGAACAGATGGTAAGTTTCTACTCATGGTACCCCTGAAAACTGGGGAAAAGTAAAAAATGAAAAAACGTGTTAGCTTAATGATTAGATGGACCACAGTGACACCCGGAGGGTGGATATTAAACGCTTAGAAATGCATACCTCTGCTTGTATTCATCTTGTGAAAAAGAAAGTACGCACCAAACACACCAGCTACTTCTAAAACTATTATCGCTTTGAAGGCTTTCCGAGCAAACGGTTCCATGGTCTTGGGAGCCATCTGTGGAGGGGAAAAACTATTTTCAGTGTCCATATCTGGTAAGCTGGGGTGAACATATCAATTAAGGTTGTTGAAAATTAAATTCTAACAATGTTTAACTTTTACTTATTCCAGCATAGGCAAATAGTTTCGTTTCAGTGACCGCGCTTTAATCAATATCCCCAATAATTATTGTTCTTCATAGCATACATAGCCATTTCTAACATAATGTGACCTTAAGAGGGTAATCCTCCAGTGGGGATTACGTGTCCAATTAAGAACAAGTAACACAACTCATTACTATTCAGAGTTGCAATTACGATAGAAACAAAAACCGGCGTAAACAATAGGTCCCCAGGATCGAATTTGAAAACCCCTGCTATCAATGCTCGCAAATTCATTCTTAAGCATGCTGAGATAACTACGACGTCAGATCAAGATTATAAAACTCGGCCGTGAAATGTCTTCAAATGTGAAATTGTGACAATGCATCCATAACATTTTAAAGATAGTTTTCCTAAACATGTGTCTTACCGTTCTCGTTGCCCTTGTTCCACCTGACTTCCGTACTACGGCTAGTCGGGAGGTTCAAACAAAGCGTCAAGATGCGACAGGGTTGTAGACGGAGCAAAAAAACCAAAAAAAACATCGTGCGAATTAGAAGAGAAACTAAGTAAGAGGAACTTCATTCTGGATCGGAAACGGTTTTTTATTTTTGTATTTCTTTACTTTGTTGACTCTTTTCCAAATGTGATATATAATCGAGGTTCTCGTTTAATTATCCTTCTAGATTTAGGACAATTAAAAACACGACAATCCAGCAGGTGTCGCTCTAATCAAAACAATATCTGTCAAGTAGGCTGATACGCTTTTTTCATAATCATGCTATGTCCATAAATTAAGCTTCATGAATAAATTATATAAATTTATAAGCTTAGATATACATTTATATCTAGATTTTTTTCAGAACAGTTTCACAGAGTATGGGTTATAGCAATTCAGGTACCTAGAATAGCCTACATAGTAATTCATGAAGCAAAGTATATGCTAATATGAATAAATAAATAACAACCATGTCCTATAATTGTCACAAGATCTTGCTTTAAAATCTTGTATTCAAGTAAAATGTGAAGTGAAAACAAATTTTTCAGGTCAGACTATTTTATTGAACTCATGGCGAAGAGGTGCTAATTCTCTTCACCGTCAATTGGCCTAAATTTCATGCCTTGTTGGGCCAAGGATAAAATATTGTCCTTGATGCTATAAGCTATCACATTTATAACTCAGTTTATGGCATAAATCGTTATGATCATATAAACAAGACCTAATTCCTTTTCCGCAAGATGACGAGCTGTGGAAATCAATCTGGACGCAAATTCAGCCTGACAGCCGGTGTTTGTAGATAGCTCAGTCGGTAAATTAGCAGCCAGCCATTCTTACGTCACACGAGGGGACGGATAGTTTTCCGCGTCTCAGCTCTGCTCCGCTCTGCCGTCTCAATGCGTGGATGTCTCAGGTATGAGTCCAAGCAAACAAGCCATCCCAGAAACTCCCGAGGCAAACAACATGCATCTGGACTTGGGAGGGGGTTGGGGGGATCAGGAGGGATCTTGTTTGTTCTGCAGGCCGGCTCCATTTCGCTGAGATGCTGACGGGAGACCACCCACAACACTACCCCAGGCAGGCTGTTGCTATTTGTAGTTTATAGGCCAGAGCCCTGAGCCACTCACAGAGCCAAACCTTCACATTATAATTCATTATGAATTGCGGGATGATTTCAACTGCTTTCAGTTTATTCTGCAGATTAAAAAAAAAAAAAATATTTCTTCTTTTTTTTTTACTGGTGCAATTTAACACAAACGTATAAGTGATGTTGTACTTTCTCTGTAGATTGAATGATGTGGTCCATGTACGCATGGTATATGGCTGCTCAATATTATTTTTTTCATACAGCAGCTTTTCAAACCTTGACAGCAAAGATAGTAATGAGGCAATAGAGAAAACAACATCAATCTAGAGCACAATCGCACAACATACATCATTTATGCTTTTACCCTGTATGTCTATCACATTCATGCCCTGGTGTTACATTATCACAATGGACAAAGCTGCTGGTGCTGCATCTGTGTATTGGGGACAATAAGGGCTCGCGACTGGTAAGTCGCTGACAAAATCAACTTTCAAGTCCCTAACCCGTTTACGGTTTGATCCCTAGTATCACCTTAATGGCGGGAAGTAACTTCACTTAGTGAAAACTCCACGTGTGCTCATTTAGTGAGGGCAAATAGGTAAAGCCTGTGAGGAAATGAGGGAAACTACTAATTTGAATCCATCTAAATTTGTGTAACACAATTAGAACAGGACAGTGTTAAGCAGGCACAGATCAGCCTTTCTGCCGCCCTAGGCAAGATCCAGGACCAAGGCGTGGACCGCCAGCTCTCATAACGCCGACTGTCATGGACGCAACACGTGGCTTTTTATTGTCTTTTTTTCCCACTTCATTAGGTGTCCCCGCAGATGAATGGCGCCCAAGGCAACCGCCATTTTCGCCTATGCCTAGAACTGGCCCTGGTTTTAATACTGACTTTTTGTGCAAAACATAATGCTATATGTCAGAAAAAGTTCCACTATTTGTTTGTATATATATTATGAAGAGTTTCCAATACCTACTGCAAGGGATTTCTCTTTGGCATGAGAAGTGAGGTCAACTCACTGTCACGATTCAAAATTGAAAAGGAAATCCAACTCTTTCATTGCTCGTCCTCAAGCTGTGAGCCTTATGAAATCGCATGGCCTGTTTGACTTCGTACGGAGGCCACACACATACTGTAAGCAAGGGGGAAGTGCAATGTCTAAAAAGAAGTGGCCATTGAACTCTAATGCAAGTGGCAATATTTGCTCACCTGAAACACACACGCCGGGGTCTGGCTGGCCCAAGGAAGCCCAGTACAGCTGCCCCAGTGCAAAAAAGGGGATGTCAGGAAGTTTTGGAAGACCCCCCTCCCTTGCCAGGCAGCTGTTTATCACAGAGCAGCGGTGTTGCCTTTTATGCGAGAGGAGGCCGTGTTTGTCTGAAGCCGCAGGAGGCTGATGAGGTACTAATCTGTTGAGTGGCCCAACCATTGCTATCATTTGCCATTAGTCTGTTAGCTGTCAGAGCCTATAAAGGCCTCATTCATTTCACTCCTGAGAAGCCGCAGAGCGACCCCTCAAATTGGATGCTGATGTTGTTGTGTCAGCAGGGAGCTTCGTCTGCAGTCCCGAGGAACTTGTCGCCTATGTCGGTCTCATTGATTTGCTACCGGACCCCATGCCGATTCTCAGCAAAC
The DNA here is from genome assembly GCA_029718625.1 of Synaphobranchus kaupii. Classification (NCBI taxonomy): domain Eukaryota; kingdom Metazoa; phylum Chordata; class Actinopteri; order Anguilliformes; family Synaphobranchidae; genus Synaphobranchus; species Synaphobranchus kaupii. The sequence continues at coordinate 19,206,300 of CM056381.1, read as the reverse complement.
ACTACAAATTGACCTTTTGCATATGTATGCGCACAGGAAGGAAATGGCGGCCAAACATATATACGCGTTCACTATATGTAGGTTCACTTCATTGCATTTTGTTTTCTAGTTCTAAGCAAGGGATGCAAATGCACAAGCTGAGGAATTCTATTCTGTCAGCAGACGAGAGAGAGAGAGGAAGAGAGAGAGAGAGAGCGAGAGACAGAGAGAGAGAGAGAGATTTCAAAAATTTCTGGGTAACTTCCCACACCTGGGTCAACATTTTACCCATATAAACATTGGAGGGAGGTTTCAGAATGTGTCCTTTCCTGTATGACACATAACACACTAAATCTTCATGTCATTATGAGTATATACCTGTCCTGCCCCGTGTTTGTGGCTCAGCCACGCCCCGCGCGTCCGCACGTCGTCCTGTCCCGAGGTCTCTCCTGTTCTTTTTTTCATGATCATGAAAGACTCTTGGACCACTGCCAGCATTGTGCAACGTCAGTGGAACAAACCGTGGGGCGGTAGACTCGTCAGCGTTATATTGACTCATTGCTATCGTAATGTTTTAACGTATGAGTTATAGTCATGTATTTCATAGCATTTTGTGTGAAAAATCTATCGACAATCTATTCACTGCCTTGTGTAGGGCAGGGTGGTATGAACGATGATAGTCTGTGCCTTATATCTTTGTAAGCGTGGTATTTCAGTAAGGGGCTATTTAATGAAGTCTAAATGCGATAGTAGGCTGTCAGCCAATCATGCTATCAAAAGTAATCATCTGTATGTCCTGCTTTAACATTGTTAAAATCAATATCTTGTCATAAACCTCTTCAGCCTGCAAACCCTGCTAGTCATTAAATGTCACTGTGAAATCATCTTGCATTTTGTTATAAACAAGCAGCGATTTCTTGAATGGATGCGTTAAGAAGAACGGTTTTGGGGTTCGGAATAGCGTGTAGAATCTCAGCACAAGCCCTGTGGTCTCTTGGTTGCCTCTATTGAGAGCAGCGGTCCCTACATTGAATTCCAGAGCTTTTTTCTTTCTCTCTACCGCACTATCCTGAGACATGGAAGCCTTTTCCCACATCTAGTAAAAAGGACCAGATTCCAAACCTCTCTCATTACATTTCTTTTCACTTTCTGAGTAAATTTGCTTGCTCATTTCCTTTTAAAACTCCTGTCAGCTCCCTCTGTGGTCCATCGTGCCATTTTTTTTGTGCCTTATTTGATTATTCTAATCTATTGTTATATGGGGGTACAGTTGTTTTGCATTAGAAGAGCAATGTCATGGAATCGCAAGGCCTTGGCAACAGAGTACGCAAAACGTTTCGCATTTCGTCCCGACGAATTCTCTCCGACTCAAAAAGGCGAGGGCCTGTTTGTGGAAATCCTTAACCCATTTAAAGCCATGTTTGTGCCCGGGGGCGCAGTAATAACTGTGCTCCACCTCCGCTCCGCGGTGCCCCGGCCCTCCGTTCCGTTTGGTTCGGCCCCCGCTGTGTGCGTTCCCAGTAACGTCGCCCTTTCAGATTCATCTCCAGGTAAACACACTGTGGCAGGCCGCAAACCTGGAGCCGGGCGCCGTTATCACAGCTGCGGGAGACAATGGGGCCTGCTCAAACCCCAGCCCCGCTCTGGAATGTTTACTGTCACTACAGGCACTCTCCGGCAAACATAATTCCATAGCACTCAGAAGAAAGGGCCTCTCACTATTAATTTTGATTTGATGAATTACCAGCTTAACCTATTGCCCCCGGGACTTTTCCGAGCGATGATTGGCGAGAAAAGGTAGCGACCGAACGCATACTTGGGCCGATCTGTGAACGATTTTAGACGTTGTGTAGAAATCCTGCTACGAAAGTGAAGCTTATTGTGACATGTTTCTGCTAACACGCGCTGGCTGTCTTGAGGGAAAGTTGCATGCTTCTGCTTTTCTCATTTGGAGAATAAATCCAACCCCGCCCTTTTTGTTTTTATTTCTTTATCTCTTACCCACAAGCGGTTATGGAAAGACTGTAGACCTGTGAAAATGACAATGACATAATAGACACTATGATACTGTTAAATGATACAATAAAACTGGCAGTCTCAGCAACTGTGTGCGAACTAAATATTTGATTTGAACTTCAAATTACAAATGGCAACTATAAGTGCATATGCCACACACACACACACACACACACACACACACACAATACACAATATCCTCCCTCAGTAAGCATCCAAATTAAATATTGTTATATAAAAAAACAGTTAATACCTGCAGTTTTAGTCTGTTTCAATAACAAGCTGCTTTAGGCACAAGTATTTTTAAAATCTTTTGATAAGGACTTTACAAACATGGTTGACTTAGAAAAATAGCACTCATCGGTAAAACAGCTCAGCCCGGGCCCTAGTTTTAGGTCTTAGCCTCCGCTATGTCATTAGCCGACCATGACCAGGAGGCTAGCGTGACAGGGCACATTAGGCTTTGTCCCGTCTCAGGGATAGGATGGGTTTAAATTGACCCAGGTTGTCTGAACAACATCCACCTGTTGTCATCATTGAGAGATACGCCTCTCGTTTGGCTGCGTTGCCGTTCTGTCGTAGGCTACTGCTCGGCCCGCGCTGTGGAAACCGTCTGCTTATGTGCAGACACAGTGGTTACCCAACAGTATTATTGCAGATCCCAAACTGGGTAGAAAACTTTCAAATAAATAATACTGTTGGAAAAAGTCAAATCTGTTGTTCTGATTAGCATGGCTCTTTGGGAATTTTTCTGATTAGATAACATTCAGTTTCACAAATTTAATGAAGTGAAGATACTTACCCAATGATATTTCATGAATGCACTTTACATCCTATGTAATTGAAAATACATTCAGATACTGCAGAAAAGTATAACAACTTTATATTTTATTTTATTTATTTAATCATTATTTAATTAACCTTTATTATATATTATATATAGGCTAAGCATCATTGGAAGGCATGTTGGCTCGATGTTAATCTAAAAAACGTGGAGGTTTCAAACAGATTGAGAGTTAGTAGTAGTTAGCACTGTGTGAAGGCTTTAAAAATATAAGCTGTATTTGAAATGCATTTGAACATTTTTTGACCAATCTGTGATGGTTGCTTTGGAAAATACCACACGTGCAGATAAAATTTTATTTCATGTACTTAGATATATGTCAGCCATGCTATATAGTGCATGTTTATATTTCAGTGTAACTTTTGTGGTTAATTTATTTGCTTTTGAAGTTCACTCTATGGCCTATAATATTAAACAACATCAGCAGCAGAAACAACTGAAATTAACTTAGCAGTCAAGTTGCATGAAATCCATTTTTTCCTTTTGCATTTTATTTTTTGAATTCATATCAAGACCACCCTCCAGGCACCGCTTATTTGAGATTGCTGAAGTGGTGATATGAGATGAGGTCAACGCACCTGCGTTCAACCTTGATGGGCCCACGTACAGGACAAAGTGTTCAGAACATTACGCTACACTAAGGGGTGTGAGGATCTTTAAACCAACACTGTTGAGAAAAGGCATGTGGAATAAAACAACAAAGACAAGTTTGGTGTGACATGAGCCCTTATAACATTGCTCTGTTTAATCCACTGCCTGGTAGGCTATCCCCTAAGCAATAAAATGGCCAGAAATATTTCCGAAATACAGTTTTCTCAGTGAGGCCTCCGTCACTGATCTGTTTCCATGTAGGCCTACTTCCAATATTTACGTTATTTGCTGTTGAATGCGACTTTCCGTTCAGTGTACGCATATACTACAAACATGAGTAAGTCAATATTTTTCCGACATACACAGGGCCAGTTTTTTTCTGATGAAAGTGACATTTTTAATGCCACCAAAAGAGGGCGCGCTAAAATCTAAACCTAGTACATTTGTTTTGTTACATTTTTGCAATTGCATTATTACCTACAGTACCAATAACCTAATAATAATAATAATAATAATAATAATAATAATAATAATAATAATAATAATAATAATAATACGTTTATTGTTTAGTTTAAGTGTTATATTGTTGATGTAGCCTAATCATCATTGTTAGGCTGAGGATAGATAGGATAGAATCTTTCCGTTTTCTGATGTCCAGTTTATCTGAATTGGCCGATGGGAATATCTCATGTTAAATAGTCTATCTCACGGTCAAATGGCAAACTACCTAACCTGCATATCGAACAGAAGGCATTGGCGTTCATCATCAATAAAACGTTTGTCAGGTGGCATAATTTCTCATTTTAAGGTGAACTTATATTTTAGTATTATTTCCCTTGAACTACAGTAAATACAAGACGGCTGATGGAGAAAAATGAAGATTACGGGATTGTATGTCCTCAAAAACGAATCATTTTCAGTTTTTACAGAAAGGTTTAAGGTTTTTGTTTGATCAATCTGTTACTGGCGCTGGCATATTTACATATTTATGTTTTAATTACAGTAGGCTAATGCTCCTTTGATGTGTGCTTTGTTTTATATGACCGCCTGATGAACAGGACTCAATTACAATAGCATCGTTAATATTCAAAATATTCTTGGCCTTCACCAACAGCACACGATGTGCAACATATAGTGAAGCTAAATATATTACAAATAAACCGCTGGGCATATTGAAATGTTATCAATGGCTATATTTTGGATCAAAACGTATATTTTAGAATATATGTAAATAATATAATCTCCTTATATATGCAATAAAAATTATGACGAGAAGGGCGAGGTGAAATATGTTCGTGTAACGTTTTGTTTGAACGTTTTGTTTGTCTATACGAATGTGAAATAAAATGCAATATAAAAGATGCCTATATTTATATTTTAATATATATGTATTTTTCAATAGCATCCCCCACATATATGTGTCAACAAAAGCATACATAAACCCAAACACCCCATGCATTTATTATGCATAGCTACAGTTTAATTTTCAACCCTGCATGCACGTATTGCTATATTGATTTATTTAAAGAAAAATACAGTCCAATGAATGTATAACCGAAAACGTGTGTTTTAAATAACCTGATTTATGTTAAACATTAGAATGCCAGATGTTTTTGAAAAGGAATATGCAATTACAATAATGTCTTAAAGCAAACCACAGCCTTTTTTCTAAAACGTTAAAAACGCCAAAGAAAAACGGAAGAAACGCGAGACAAAAAGCCCTTTTGAAACAAAAGTTTTAATGCATTCTTTTTTTTTTGGGACAAAACAATAGGAATGGATTGTAACTAAATCTTTTCAAATGGAATCGGTCTTTTTAAATACAGCAGGTGTACAATAGAGAGCCAAACCGAGGAGGCTCGCGGCTAGGTGTGAGCAGATTATTCAAATAGGGCATCGAGGCAGTAGGGATTGGAGGCTCACTTGGCGCAGAGAGCTATAACACTGCATTAACGGGCAGCAGCTAACGTCATTTCAACTCCTGCCATCGTCAGAGGCTTTATAGCGTCTGGTGGCACTGCGGACTGAAAGATATACACATGCGCCAGTTCTTCACTTGAAAGCAGACCAAAGAAGTGGAATCTCTCTTCCCCCTTATCTTTTAAGGGAATTCTTCTCTTGACAATCGTCTACAGAGAAGGTTTGGGGATAAATTGTTCCGCAGCTTTCACGATGCTGGGTGCAGTTAAAATGGAGGGACACGAACATTCAGACTGGAGCACCTATTACGCAGAGCCAGAGGTTGGTAGAGCTTATATATATATTTTCCGTCTATACAGCTCAATATTAGCCCTGAGATAATATTAACTTTGTGATCAAATATTGACTTGAGGCGCCTCCAAATCCTCCCCGATCTCTACGGCACTATCCTAACAAAGTTGGGGTAGGCATGCAGGCAAGGGGGAAACTTTTTTCTTCAGCTGTTACTACCTCTGTATACTTATTACTTAATTCCCAAATGTGCTGCTTCGTCTCATTTTGACATTTATGCGCTTTGGTGCCGACCAGCATTTTATTTATTTGCATTCGCTTTGCTTTTCAGTTATGAATCTCTGTTGAGTGGGCTTGTGGTTTTGCGCAAAGCGTGCATTTTACACGTAACAATCGAATAGCGTGTAACCTACAATGACTTCAGCCGTTTAAACGTCTTTACACCATTGCCTGTACTAGTTATATAAATGGGTTCATTGCATGTGGCGTATTTTAAGGATTCAACAGGAATGTGGATTTATAGCATTTTGAATCACACCACGTTTTTAGGCTATAGCTACTTAAGACATTCAAGCATGATATTTCAGATATGCACTTGGGAATCGATAGTGATACACATTTTAATAACGTGCACTTTTGAGATGCATTCATTTTTTCAGATTTGTGAATAGGCAACGGTATTTATCTTTACATGTGTTTTAATGCAATTTTACTCTGCATAGTAATGAAAGAATGATGACCCTTCTGAATGATTGCTTTTCGCTGTCTGTACTTTTAGTGTTACACCTCTGTTGGAAATATGAACCCGGGACTGGGGATGAACTCCATGAACACGTACATGAGTATGTCGGGAATGGGCTCTGGCAACATGACCGCCAGCTCTATGAACATGTCCTACATGAACACAGGAATGAACCCGTCCGTGACGGGCATGTCACCGGGTGCTGGGGCCATGAATGGCATGGGCGCAGGGATGGCAAGCATGAGCGCGGCGCTCAGCCCGAGTATCAGCCCCATGGCCGCGCAGCCTCCGCCTATGAACGCCTTGAGCTACACCAACATGAACGCCATGAGCCCCATGTATGGACAATCGAATATTAGATCGCGGGACCCCAAAACATACCGGAGAAGCTACACGCACGCCAAGCCCCCTTATTCGTATATTTCCCTCATCACCATGGCCATTCAACAGTCGTCCAATAAGATGCTCACGCTGAGTGAGATCTACCAGTGGATCATGGACCTTTTCCCATTTTACCGTCAGAACCAGCAACGCTGGCAGAACTCTATCCGCCACTCCTTGTCTTTCAATGACTGTTTCCTTAAAGTGCCAAGATCCCCGGACAAACCGGGCAAAGGCTCATTCTGGACTCTTCATCCGGACTCGGGGAACATGTTTGAAAACGGCTGCTATCTCAGGAGGCAAAAGCGATTTAAATGCGATAAAATGCTCTGTAAAGAGTCCAGCAGGAAGACATCAGAGGGTGGATCTAACAGTAGTTCTGAAAGCTGCAACGGACACGATTCGCCGCATTCTAATTCATCCTCCAAGGACCCCAAAAGGTCTGCGTCAGACGCGAAGTCCAGACAGGACCTGAGCCCCGAGCACTCGGCCTCACCAGCCTCCCAGGCGCACCACCTGATGTCACAACATCACTCTGTCCTCGTGCACGACGCTCACCTGAAGCCGGACCACCACTTTTCATTTAACCACCCTTTTTCCATTAACAATCTCATGTCTTCGGAGCAACAGCACCATAAAATGGACCTAAAGACATACGAGCAGGTGATGCATTACTCCGGGTATGGTTCTGCCATGACAGGTGCACTATCCATGAGCTCAATGGCAAGCAAAGCGGGCTTAGAATCCTCACAAATATCCGCTGACACGTCCTACTACCAAGGCGTGTATTCCAGACCGATAATGAACTCTTCTTGAATATTCTGCAACAGATGGACTTTTCCAGGAATTTGTACATTTGTAAATAGATAATTTCTGCGCACTACAAAGTATTTTTGATGTTTCCCACTGATCCTATAGTTGTCAAGGTTGTTAAGCATTTTTGTAAAGGGGTGTTAAAATGTGATAATATCTGTTTGTTGTTTTCATTAATACGTTTTAATATGGACCGAAAATGGGTTAATGTTGTAAAATAACAATAAAGACACCATGGTAATTACATTTATGATGCAATTTGGGAGACTGAAATTTTTCAGACGAGTAACGTATCGTTTGTGTATTCCTTATTTATGGCTTGTTATTGTGATATTCTTGTAGCTGACAAGAACATAATGTATATTAAAGTGTTATTTGGATTGTTTATGAACAGGATCGTCTGGGTTTATTTTTTCTCTCAAAATACAGATATGTAAAACACCCCAAATCGACTGTCGTTCGGGGAATGTCCCATGGTTTTCTAACCAAATATTGGAATGCAGAACATTTTATTGTAATAATAATAATAATAATACTAATTATTATTATTATTGTCGTCGTCGTTGTTGTTGATCTTGTTGAGGTTAGTAATAGTAGTGGCAATATCGTTATTTTCTGAATACTAGCGAAGATTTACTAAATATTATATTCCCAATAAAATAGGTTATGACTTTCCCTCTTACAAGCTTACAGTGTACAGTAAAACTGCGTCATATTTATTCGTAAAGAACATTATTAACTTGAAACTAGGCTATTAGTACTACAAGTTTACTGGTTGTTGTATGATATGCTTGTTTATATGACAGCTAGCCTCTGATATTGACATTTGACAGCACACCAGATTTATTGCCTTAATTCTATCTGCACTTTTCTTGCTAAATTGAGGTTGGTGTCCTAGTCCTATGCACACGTCTAACATTATGGAGTTACTGATACATGCAACTGTTCAGATATTGAGTGTCCATTGGGGATTTATGTATTTATTTGATCACAACATATCATATATAATATCCACTCCTGCATGAAAAAAACAACAGAATAATACATACGAATAATAATAGCGTTATAATATACAAGTAATAACAACATTAATAATAATAATCATAATAATATATCAACACATTGTAAAAACAATATCGTACCATTAAAAGGGCAGTGTTGTGAATAATAAATACCCAGAATAATGCAACGAAGATAAGACATCACTTACAAAGCAAATTTCATAACTTATTTTACAATAAAAGAATTACAAATAAAACAGTGACGCAAAACCTAATTTCTTGATTCTTACAATGTGACACAAATAAAATAAGAATAGGTCCACTAATCGTTTTTTACATAACACAATAATCCAAATATTACAGTTTTAAAATTTATTTCAGAGCAATCAAAAACGGAGTATTGTTTATATTGTTTATGCATATAAATATTACATTATATTCTATGCATGTAAATACTGCTGCTCCTGGTACTACTACTAGGCCTACTACTACTACTACTACTACTACTACTACTACTACTACTAATAATAATAATAATAATACACATAGCACAAAGGGTGAGCAAATCAAAAAGCTAAATATCCAAATATTTAAATATTTATTACGTTAGGCCAAAGCGGAAAATCATACTTTGGGTTTGAAAAATCAATTCTGCTCTCTCAAGTGTCTGTTTCAGGACGGCTTCGCCTGCAAGAGGACACACCAGTAATGACCAGGGTGATTGAATTTTCACACAAAGGTTTTGTTGTTGTAGAGTGTCCTATTGCGTAGAAATTTAAACAACTTTGAGGGCAAGAGCGCTGGAAAGTAATGCCCTAGGCCCCGTTTCCCAAAAGGATCTTAGATAAAGATCATCTTGGCTATTTTTTTAAATATTACTTTCATGGATTGTTTATCTTTTGTCATTTGTTTTTTTGCCTTTCTCCATCTATTTTTATTATCTGTTTCATGCAATGTCAATACATTTAATAAAGTACGAACCATAAAATTAATAAAGTACGAACACAAAACACTCTAAGATGATCTTAACTCTAAGATGCTTTTGGGAAACGAGCCCCTAACCCATACTGCGGCACCGGGCAATATAGAATATGGAACATATATAAAATCTACGCCTTGGACCTCCCTGATCACTGATCCCATAAGATGTAGTAGATTCTTCAGCAATATCAATACGACAACTGCTTGCAAAAAGCAACGGTTTTAGGCCTCTGCAGATGAACTGTGAGCGGGCACGGTGGAAACAGCCTCATTTACCCATTGGTATCTTCGGCGTGATTAACGTGGCTGCATTTAGCCTATAAATATCCGTGATCTGTGAAAACAAATTGATACTAAATAATGCAAATGCACTTGCCTTTATATAAAATTAATTTCAAAATTAATTAAAGTCCTGTCTTTAGAATGTCTAAAAGGTAAATCCAAATTCCACTGGACTACTGTAAACTCTAAACGGAAACACGTGCTTCAGTAAATAGACAAATACTACACTTCGTTCTTTTCAGCCATGATGCTAAGAAGTGTTTTTAATAGCATTGATGTCTTTGCTGAATAATTATTTTTGAAAGTATCGCCACTGTAAAATCTTTGCACTCTGCTAAAGTCAACAATGGCGCAGTTAGAGCGTAAATAAATGCCGTGATGACACCAACCGCCAGTAGAAGACTGCGGTCAAGCCAGCCTCCACTTCGAAAAAGACGGTCAAGCTAGCCGCGGCGAATTTATTTGGTTCGCAATATACTAGGCATTCTACGGTAAGAGCGTGTAAGAATTGATTTCAAAATAAAAGTAAAGTTCTTCTAAATTCAGATTGATATTAAAAGGAAACCTCCTGTTTTCACAAAACCATTTCACTATACAATGATAGAAGAACACCTCAGAGTGTCACTCAGGCAATCTCAGGACATTCTGATGTGGAATTTCAAATTTAAAGCCCTCTAAAATGTCATATAAATGCTGTGTTTCTTCTATATTCAGATTGATATTAAAAGGAAACCTCCTGTTTTCACAAAACCATTTCACTACACAATGATAGAAGAACACCTCAGAGTGTCACTCAGGCAACCTCAGGACATTCTGATGTGGAATTTCAAAATTAAAGCCCTCTAAAATGTCATATAAGAGCTGTGTTTCTTCTAAATTCAGATTGATATTAAAAGGAAACCTCCTGTTTTCATGGAACCATTTATCTTCAGAATGATAGAAGAACACCTCAGTGTGTCACTCAGACAATCTCTCTAAATATACGCTAATTCCGAATTTGACGCCTGTTTCTCCTGACTCATTTACGAAAAATAAGTCCGGAGAAACGACCTTTAGTGATCCATCCATATCTACTGCATATCTGGCAGCAGAGCAGTGGCGGCGTCAGCGGATTTTTATTGGGGTTGCTGAGGGGGAGCTTGACTATTAATTGGGGGTGCTACGGAACTGTGGATATACCAGTATACGCACGCACGACCAAACGCAATTGCGCGTGTTAAGAGTGGCTAATAGACCGGTTTCTCAGATGTGTGCTTGCAAACTAACGCTAGCACGCTAAAGTAATAAATGCACAATGCCTCTTGGAAAGCCAAACCCGAATAACGTTAGTAAGCTAACTAACAGTAACAGCACCCCGGTGATCAATATCAACCGGTGTCTTGACGACATTAACACAATAACCAGCATGACCTTTTAATGTTAATTTTTATATCTCAGGCCAGCTCGCTAAAATGGTAAGCGTCCATTTCTACATTGTTATAGCTAGCTTCCCAATTAGCTTGCACACCTGTGGGGAATCCCACATTCATAATAAGAGCAAGCAAGCGTTATGCTAGGTTCGCTGTCAGTTTCATAACTTAGTATTAAAGTATATTTTGATATTGGGTCAAATTAGTCCCACATTATGTTTTCTGTCATGGATAGCTAGCTAGCCACCTATTCCATTTGCTTCAAAACTATAACGTTACGCAACTTACGGTCGAAGCTGGCTTCATTTAACTGAGTGCATAATTTATATGATCAGGTGGGATCCAGCAAAACATACTTCAGGACACTTACTAAATTGAATAAATATTACACATATTTACACCAAACTGTTTAGCTATCTCAGTGTTGATGTAACCAAGATATTCGATGTCAAACATCACCGTCCTTCATCATCCATTTCAGCTTCTACAATTACAAGTTCATGTTGATTTAATTTACAATATTGAATATGCTGCCCCAGTGTTGCGTGCCTCACCTCAACTGTGACGTCGCTGAGTAACCGTATATATATATATATATATTATACTGTGTATAAGCAGTGGACGCAGAGCTGAAGAGTTTGAGGAAGTTCCGGACGGAAGACAAAATGTAGAAAACTACCAAGAATGGGTGAATGGGTGAGTCCTCTTGACTTTTAACTGTCAGATTAAATACTGATGGTCATACAACCCCAAATGATTTACTTACAAATTATCTGTTGCAAATCATTAAAATCTCTCAGACGTCAGTAATTAAAACCTGGCCCTCCAGCTTTTCTCATTTGCATCTAAACCTGGCCTGTGGTAACTTTCTACTGTCTCCTCTACAGACCGCTGCTTTACCATCTTCTGAGTTTTGATTGTCATCAAATGAGGATATATTTGTTTCTTTGGCTTCTGCGGTTCATTCTTTGGGGGTGTTTTGTACAGAGCAGAACGTTTTCTCAATGGTGTGTCTTATCGCGTATATTCTCCATTTTAGCCTCCATTTATGGCAACATTTTAAAGGTCGAAACAACAGGTGCTTCACAACAAACCGCTAATCAGGACGGGCCGCGTAATCCAGGTCTGTAGCAATATTCAATAAGTTGTTTATTTATGAACATGTCACCTTTTTTCAGCAATATAATACCAAACTGCACAACTGTAGGTGATATTGTTAACTTCATAATTACATTTATACCCCGATTTGGACACTATCCTGCCTTTTCACGTAATTCACTTTTGTCTGGATTTTATTTTGGAGTTCCACATGCACTAGCATATATTACCAAGATAATTCCTCCAAATTGTTTCCTTTCGTTCAAAAGGAGTGAGTGCTTCCCACGCGCTGGCCAGGGCTGATCTGGACAGGGTGAGCCAGTATAAAGGAATCATCACCAATGTGGCACGGGCTCACCAAATAGACTGAGCCATGATCGCCGGTATCATTTCCCGCGAGACTAGGGGAGGGTCCGAAAACGTTATGTTAAAGGGAGGCTGGGGTGACCACGGCAACGCCTTCGGACTCATGCAGGTGGGCTGAAGTAGAGGTACATTTATATCAATGCATTAATGTGCTAGTTGCAGATTAAGATGAACTACATTAGGAATGCATTATATTTTCGAGTTTCGAAAGCAATTAATGCATTCAATGGAAGTACAAGTGTTTTTCTCATGCCTTACTGTCAGATATCTGCCAGATATGCCAAAGAGGCTTCTACACAGAAAGAGACCCATACATCTGATACATACCACTGGTGAAGGCCACATTCACGAGTTTCTGTTTTCATTTGTAAAATCTGTTATTGACCGTTTGGAACAGTTCTGGCATGTTAGTATCAGTGGTGTGTTTAAAAAAAAAAATTTAAAAAAAGGATTTAGAAACGTTCATATTTCCTAGGTGGACAAGCGGCGCCACACACCAGAAGGAGGGTGGGATAGTGAGCAGCACCTCAATCAAGCCACTGGGATTCTGGTTAGTTCCATCGAACAGATCCAAGTCAAATTCAAATCCTGGTCCAAGGAGCAACAACTTAAAGGTATTTTACCTCTTTGTCTCAAGCCCGTTTCCACCAGACATGTATTGCTATCCTGGCACCTTTGCCCATGATAAATAACCTCCTAACATAATTTCAAGTTAAGTGCATTGTTCAAAATTACACCCCTCCAAGTATTCAAGCCTGCATTCATTGTATTGCATTCCAATACACCCTAACCAATATTCCAGACTGTTGCCCAATAGTCTATATGTAACTGTACGATGTGTGTAAAAACTGAATACCAAAAAAAGATTTTTATTCAAATCTAAGCACAGATTGAATGTATTTCAGGTGGTTTGGCAGCCTACAATATGGGAATTCAAAACGTTATCAGGGAATCGACAGCAATACCCATATGAAGGACTACTCCAATGATGTTGTGGCCAGAGCCCAGTTCTACAAAAGGAATGGTTTCTAAAGAAAGAAAATAAAGAAATTAATGAAAAACATTAAATGAAATTTTGCAAATCATCAGACACTTAATCAATAAACTATATATGGACTCTATACTTGTTTGTTTATTTTTTTTTGTCTCATTAAAAAAACAAAAACAAAAAACAATTTAAGAAGTAGATTAAAAACTTGCTAAATAATTTGGTCAAAATAATAGTTGATTAATTAGTTGAAATAATTGTTGCAATTTGTAAACATAACAAAACTCATAATATTCCAAATCAATAGTACTCGATAAAAAGTTGCTATGCTATTTATGTAAAATTGGAAGAATTGCCATGTTTAAATGCACATCCATATTCTGATCTTATTCAGAAAACTCAAGTATTCTGGTTACAATAAAGTCAATGTAGACGCCTTATTCCGAAAAGCAAAAGCCTGATTATGAATATGCAAAATCCAAATAAAGTTCTTATAAACCGTATTCCCCTCTTAAACACGATCTGCACGGTGAGGGTAAGACGTGGATGGTTTCACTTACTGCTGTCCTGGTGCCTGCCTGCAGCAGTTACCAGAGGTACTGGGACAACACTCACAGTGCACAAACATCATTGTTCATGTTGGCTATAAAAGACACCTGTCAAAAAACAATCTGAACTGCGCACACACAGCTCCTAGCAGCATTGATCTCTGGATAGCGTGTTCTGATTTCAGGTCCTATCCCCACATACACCGTAGCTATAACCGCTTCTCTTGGCTCCTATCCCCCCATGACTGGATCAATTTTACCTCATATACAATATTTTGACAATTTTTAACTTTTCTGGAACTACATTCTGTAGGCATGATGGACTTCATCCCAGCATTACTGGTGCAAAAGCCTTATCTGCCAACATGAACTGTGACCTCCTCTCCCACCACCTAATTCCAAGACACAACTGAGACAGTCCACGTCCCTTCAAGGCTGTATTCTTTTTTTGCTGTGTCATTTCTAGAAATCCAGAACTGCATTTTAATTTCATTTTCAGAATCTGAACAATCGATGCCACGGGAACCACACACAGTTTTTCTGCGCAAGATATGCAGGGAAAGAGCCGACTCAGAAAAAAGCGTCGTTGGCGGCGGCATCCGGCCTGCGGGGGGCGACAGCCTCTCTGAGGGCCCCTGGCGCATGCGGTCATCTCTGGAGGTCCGGGCCGTCGCCCCCCCCCCCATCCCCCTCATCCATTTTACGCGCATCAGCCCTGACCCCCAAAGACGCTCGTGCAACACTCTGGCGGTGATGTTGTAGTGACACCCCCCCCCCCCCCCCCCAATGTTGTGGAAATGTTTTACAGTAATATCCTGTGAATGTTCCATATTAACAATGTTGTGTGAGGGGGGTGAGGAGTGGATGACCCTACGTGGACGACCCTACTCTGTGACTTGCTGTTTTGTGGGTTATTAACCGGTGCACTCTGAGCGGCGTAAACTCGCTCCCTTTCCTCTCATCGTAAAATATGATGGCTGTTTTTTTTTTTTTCTCTCTCACCAGACTCTCACTACAATCATTTTATCATTTTATTTCGCCCACTATAATAATGCTATCGTATTTGTCACTATAGCACATGGGTAGGGAACCCTGGTCCTGGAGAGCCGCAGGGTCTGCTGGTTTTAGTTGTTACTCCCCACTTAATTTATCAATTAAAGCAGTTGATTACACAGTAAACTCACCTCACCTGGTTTCATTGGTTTAACCCTTGTGTGGTGTTCATGTTTTTGTTACTCACCCAGTGTTCGTGGGTCTGGTGGACCCACAACATTATTGGGTTTTTAAAACAATAAAGCCATAACAATTTACGTAAAAATACTTCACAGATATTGACTTTATCTCGATTACAAGAAATATAGACAGCATATATGGTTAATATTGACCATTTACCTCTGCAAGATCACATTTATCAATAAAAGTGATATTTGTTTTTTGTGATAAAATGTGATTTTTGTGTTCGTTTACATGTTCATCACAGAAAATGAGCCAAGGCCAATGAGTCTCAGCTTGAGATGTCCTGAGATTGTCTGAGTGACACTCTGAGGTGTTCCTCTATCATTGTATAGTGAAATGGTTTTGTGAAAACAGGAGGTTTTCTTTTAATATCAATCTGAATATAGAAGAAACACAGCATTTATATGACATTTTAGAGGGCTTTAATTTTGAAATTCCACATCAGAATGTCCTGAGATTGTCCGAGTGACACTCTGAGGTGTTCTTCTATCATTCTGAAGAGAAATGGTTCCGTGAAAACAGGAGGTTTCCTTTTAATATCAATTTGAATTTAGAAGAACTTTACTTTTATTTTGAAATCAATTCTTACACGATCTTACCGTAGAATGCCTTGTATATTGCGAACCAAATAAATTCGCGGCGGCTAGCTTGACCGTCTTTTTCGAAGTGGAGGCTGGCTTGACCGCAGTAATAGAAGCGCTCTCGGAAAACATGCTAATGGTTCTCGTCGCTATCCAGAATAGGCTCCAGCAACTGCGCCAGGTAGGATATTGCGAAACGTATGTATGTTATTCTCTCATTTAATTCAAATTTACATCATTAACCGACGGGCGAAATGTGCAATATATCTCTAGACGCTAGATTTTTGTTTAACTATAGTTCTACAAATTACCAAACCGGCAAGGAAGATTTGCGCATTTCCTATGAGAAGAGGATAAATAATATAAAAACTGCCCGCCTGTGAGCTATGGCAATTGACTGATAGCCATGGCATTGTCAATAGTGCGCTGCACTTAAACGAAGCTTTCTTCTCAAAAGTGCTCTTTGAATTATTACCATAGCGAACCCATCTAATGCGAAAAGACAAATTTTTTCCAACTTGAACTGCGGTTTCCCCCCCCATCCATTCAATTTGGCTACACAGCACACAATCTTTGGCTATTTAACATTTAGCCTATATTTCAGGCACGTTGCATATGCATATTTGAGTTGTTTATTATTTACATCACAAATGACTATTATTGTATTTATTATTATTATTATTATTATTATTATTATTATTATTATTATTATTTGTTAATCTTTTTTTTGGGTGGTTTTATTTTCCGATGTTTTTTCATTCGAAATGTTGTGTTCACAATGGATATTTCTCTGTAGCCTAGGTTTTGAAGAGATTTGAATACCTGGTTCAGCGCAATTCATGGAAAATCACAAAAGTACTCTTCCTTTTTATTATTATTATTATTATTATTATTATTATTATTATTATTATTATTATTATTATTATTATGTAGCCTCTGCATTGTTGCTATGCGCTGACACGTTCTCTTAACGGCACGGTGCATATTGTTGACTTATCTTACTATAGCGAGACTCCTTTGACCGAATGTATTTCCAATAGAAAATGGGATCCATGAGGGACATACGGAGAGGATAATCGTCTTTAAATAATTAATTCCCTTCCCATTTCATTGGTAATGCAAGCCCTCGGATTTGTCAATTACTTGTCATTAAATGAGTGTATACCCACGTATTTCATTCCAAATATTTTGAAGGGGGATAACCTCTGACAAACGCACTCCAATACTGAATGAAATGGGAATTGCGTTTTGATATTTAGGTTCAAAGGTGTCTGTCTTCTCAGGACCGCTGCCACATACCAGGGTAACTGTCAGGGAAAACGTTAGATATTTCTGTTCTATAAATATAATGTTGGTGTCTATCCATTCATTCGTATAGCTAATTTCCTTTGTAGAACTTTAAGAAAATAACCCACCATAGAAATTTATTTCACTTGATTAAAACATCGCCACCTTCCAATAATTGGTAACCCCCCCCCCAATTTTTTTTTCTTCTGTCACTTGGATTTGGATGCATAAAGGATTTGGATGCATGTAAAGATTTGAATAAAGTGAAAAAATAGTCTCTCTCTCTCTCTCTCTCTCTGTCACCACACACACACACACACACACACACACACACACACACACACACACACACACACACACACACACACACACACACACACACACACACACACACACACACACAGGGACAGGCTGTCAAGTATCACAATAAAGAGGCCTTTGCCAAAGCCTGCTGCAGAATATAATATCAGAGGTAGCCCACGGGCAACTGTTGGTATGCAACAAGATCAGCGGCGGTCTGTAAGCAGTTTGTTGATCTGTTTACTTTGGTAAACCATTTAATTACATTTCTTGCCAGTCACTGTACTTGCATAATTCTTGACAAATAGGGTCTCACTGTCACAAAATAATAATGTGGATCTCCATGGAAGGCCGGACAAGGTGTTGCTTAGTTTCATCGGATTCTGAGCCTATAGGCCTACCAAACGAGGTTAAGCCAAGCTGAAAAAGGGGAAAAGAAGTCGTTTCAGAAGCTGCTCCTTCATCCGCTCCTGGTCTTCAACACTTCCTGCGAATAGTTAGGGATAACCTGCGTCACCTTGCACAGTTGGAAAAACTAATTACGGTAAAATGTCCAGCGTGAATTCAACTCTAAGAGAGTTTACACAGCACAAATTGTGGTGTACCCTAGGGCGTTAAATGTAGCCTACACCAGCAGTGTTAGATTTACACTGACATTTTTGCTATGTATGAGTCCACTCTGGCCATAGTGGTCTCATATTAATTCTATAACAGGTTTTTTTTTTGGTTTTTTTTTACCATGTAGGAGTTTTTTGAGATGATGGACTGATGTAAATTAGCCTATGGCTGCCAACTCAGTGATTTGTTTGTAGACTACAATTTTGAGATAAGTTTGACATAGGCTATTGATAGCTTGAGTAGGCTACATGAGTCTTGCAAAGTGTATGTATACTGGATTTGATTGAACCCAATAAAAGGTTTCTGAAAACTATCTTTGGTGTGACAATAATCTTACAGTTTTAAAGTATATCAAAACATTTTTAGAATTAATCTTCCTTTACATGCCAAAGTAAAAGTCACATACTTAGGCTAAATATCAGATTCTATCCCAGTAATCCACGTTTCTGGTTTAACTTCCAGCTCTTGGAACACCCAAGTAGAGCGGTCTCCGGGGTGATCGCCAGAGATCAATCTTACAAGCTGTTATTCTGCGTTAGCCTATAGCTGGGGTGTGACGGTTCACACAATCCCGATTTAACCCCTTTTTCAGTGAACGTGCTCCTAATCCTATATCTTAGCAGGGTAAACTGCATCCCATAATATATTAAAGGAAAACAAAGTTAGAATTCAAAGCCGTCCAAATGTTCGCAGTAGTATGAGATTCTCTTCAAGGCATTATTTTACAGAACTAATAGATCGTTTGATCTGTCGCAACCGACATGTTAACTAATTAGCGTTACCGACTTAAGTATTTATAATGTTCATTTAAGGAACATCATTTCCATCATAACCAATATAGGCCTATCTAGTTTTCAAAACGTTGCTATGCTAAACCTAAAACGAAAACCTTTAATAAAGCAAACCAAATTTGCCTTTCTGGCAAAACGGGAAATGTTGTTTTAGGTTGACAGGAAAATTGGGCCATGGGCATGTAATTCTGCGATATTTTTTAAACTGAAACCAATTTGTTCATAATAATAAATCCTGTAATGAAATAGTGACAATACGAATCACATAAAACACTTTACTTTTAAGTTACATTTAAAAGGTGGTCTGTTCATAATTCTTGCATAAAAATCAACACTCAAAATCGCTGAGCATATGTGGATGAAAAATACACTAACACTAAAAAAAAAAATATATATATAACTGTACTTGGTACTAGGCCCACTGCTTATTATAATGATACAACAACAACACCACCACCACCACCAATAATAATAATAATAATAATAGGATTTGAAATTTATAGGTATATCATTTTATTTAATTAATATAATTTAATATAATATACATTAATATATATATAAAACAACAACATTCTGGTAATAATAATAATAATAATAATAATAATAATAATAATAATAATAATAATAATAATAATAAATACTAAATAATAATAATATTTTTCGTTGTTATTATTATTATTATTATTATTATTATTATTAACAATAATACATAAATTCCAATCATGTGTAGCATTGTTAAAATAGTTTATTGTATTTGCTGTTCTTTTAATATTCCAGTTACTATTTAATACTATTACTGTTGCTCATCTTGCATGGTTTAGTTGATGAGGAAATTATTTGCAACAATGCAATACTACGAATACAACAGAATATGGATTAATAAAAATGACCTTGGACACCATCATCATCATCATCATCAAAAACACCAGAAATCAAATTCAAACTCCTCAAGTATAAGTGCATACAACTCACAATATAGATACATTTTGGATTACATGAATTAATTAAAACTGCATTAGAATACAAAAATAATAATAGTAATAATCCAACCACACAATATGTGTCACTTTATCAAACAATTCAGAGACATTCAGGTGTATATGTAATATAAACCAAGTTAGTGGATACTTTTAAGTATATCTTGAAATAAAACATTAAAGTTACATGCATGTATAATTCATGACATACATTTTAAGAAGGTTTCTCACCCTACGCTCACAGAGTTATAGAAATCAGTGGGACACTAAGTCACAGTGGATGTCATCTATATTGTGATCGACTTTCAAGGCCACATTGACAAAGCTGGGTATCTTTGGAAATGTAATCAATTTGTAATTCAGCTCTAATTACAATTAACAATTTATCATTTAGCAGCACTTTTGGCCAAAGTGACTTACAAAAGCGCATTTCAGATGGAAGGCAAACACTGTAAGAGACAGGTACAGAATGATTATAAAAGTGCCAATATCAAGGTGTTTACCTCAAGGCCTTTGAGATAAAGGGAGAGAGGGGCAGTTTTTTTTTTAGAAACATTGGATTAAACAGAAACATTGGATTAAACAGAAAAATTGAGATGTAATTTCAAAATGTCATTTGTTCACAATGCCTATTTGAGCCAACTAAAATGACATGTAAAGAGTGCATGTATATTCCAGGCACACTGCCTGCGTCTGCATCAGAGTTCTACATTACAGTGAAACTTGCAGCTCCATTAGAGGAGACGGCCCGCGGAACGTAATCTGATCGGAGTCTGATTGCGAAGACTGGGGCAGGTTAATGGCCAGTGTCCCCACCTGTGTTGATAAGGAACGTATAGGGATTAGAGGTCCGCGTGGAGCACTGTCCATCTCTCTCTTCGACGCATCGATCCTTTCCCTCGACCGCGCGCCGCTGTGTTTTATCACACCTGTGGCGACGTGCGGAGGGGCAGAATGACGCCCGGCCTTGACCCGTGGAACGACATTGCGCTCTTCAACTTTCTGTGATAGGTCCGACCTGGCTTTAAGGGGTCAATATCACAGAGAATCTCGCGGTTATCTATCGAGGTGATTTTTAAAAGAGGTTTATCTGAGATAAACCAAGCCGAGTGGTGACTTGAATGAGATGCAAGGATTTGAGGCGTGATGTGGCATCTCCAAAGCCTCTTCAGAGTCTCAAAAATCTTGGGAAAACATAGGCGGACTGCGAGCATCTCGGAGAGATAAACGCGCGCTCATTCTGCACATACCTCCGTCATGTGCAGAGTATCTCCGTCATCCGAAAGCAGCGAAACTCTGACACGTCGCTGCTCGAGTTGAGCTTTTGAGGTCTTTCAATGTTTTAATGTAGTAGTAAATGAAGAAAAAAATGCTTGAACAGAAATAACCTATAAAATTGTGTTTTATTTATCGATTTAAAGAAACGATGACACTCAAATGCAAAAACAAGAAACAAAAAATAAAAAAAACCCACATCTCACTGACTAACGAGGAATAAAAGGCAACACAAGAAAAGAATAGTGTAGCAGCTAAGTGGCTTTTTATAATAGATCTCAAATGCATTTATTTTATAATAGATCTCAAATGCATTTATTTTATAATAGATCTCAAATGCATTCATTTTATAATAGATCTCAAATGCATTCATTTTATAATAGATCTCAAATGCATTCATTTTATAATAGATCTCAAATCCATTTAAACATCTGCTTTCATTGCCCTGAACTTGAAGGCAAGTATGAGAACTATATTTTTAGAACAAACCTGCTTTGAATTCTCATGGAATGTTTCCAACAAGGAAATTGTCCAACGAGGTTGCCTTTAAGTCATCTTAGAATGTTTTGCCACTAATGCGGTGTGTGTACTGCATCAGGATATCAGAGAAAATGGATACATAACCTTTTGGTCATTTACATAAGTATTAGTTTATCTAATGCTTCGTCGTCCTGCTCTCACCTGAATTATGGCTCTGTTTTATGTGATAACTGACTTCAGGAGATTCAGCATCTCTTCACACTTAAAAATGGTCATGTCTCTGTCTGTTTGGGTTTTCTCAAATGTGGCCAGGGCAAAAGAACCCCTACACAGTAAAGTGTCCGGTGTTAATCCAACTCTAACGGTGTACATATGAGCCTAATCTGGCCAGAGCAGGCTCATATGTACACTGCTAGAGTTGAATCAACACCGTTGAATTAGAGTTGAACTACCACAGGACATTTTGCTGTGAATTCACTGTGTAGGAAAATCCATGAAATGGAGGAAAAGGAAAACTAGAAAGTGCGAGAATGAGGGATGAGGGGCGAGAACGAGGCTCAAGTCGCTCTAGCGGCTGGGTGTGAAATTCTTGCCTTTCACTCGTTGGCAGGTGGGAGTCTCAGCACAAGCACACTGGGACACAATCCCATTAGAATGCTGCATGTCAACATTGACCCAGCTCTTGATAGAAGCCCTGCATGCAGAGTTTTGTTCAAACGCACAAGCACATCGGCAGACTTCTAGCAGCAGAGTACAGTTAAAGAAAATGTCTTTCGTTTATGTACGGGGGAAACTAAATTATACTGCTAATTACCTTCTTATTAAACTGCTGGAGGTCAAAAATATTAATAAAAGGTATATTTGTAAGACTGTAATTATTGCACACGCTAATAGATTAGACATCAGCTATCAAATGAGAAACCTTGCAGCCCAGAGAAGGAAACCCGGACTGTCAGCCCAAAGGTCGAGACAAGGCTTCTCTTCATTACTAAATGTGAGGAGCACGGAAAAGGGAAGGAAAGGGAAGAGACACATATGCACTAAAAACAACATCAACTTACAACTTTCCTATTCTAGAGTTCAAAGGCAAATTTCTCACACGTCATTGAGAGGCTCAGAGTTGTGCTGTACAGACAGCACGGTACACCAGAGTCCTCCTCTGACACTTCCATATCCATCTCACTCACATCTTACTCACTTCAAGTCCCACATATGTCATTGTCTTTTCCTTTATTTTATACTTTTACATTAATGTAATTTCCTTGATTGTGTTTGCTCAGTTTTTTAATTTAGTTGTGTCCTTCTTTATTATATATTTCATTTTATATTTATACATGTAAATATTCAATATAATAATTTCTTATCATTGTAAATGGTATATTTTAGTATTCTATTTGTTAATCTACAAAATTTCTGTGATGTCCTCTGTTTGATATGTACATACCGATACTGTATGTAGGCCACACGTTTGTTCATCATGCCAATAAAGCAAACCAAATCGTTGAATAATAGAAGTCTTCTGCACTGCTGCACGGCAGAAGATAAACAGAAAATTTTAATCATCAATTAAACCACTTAATTGCGTTTAATTTGAAAAGTGCCACAATGAACCTGTATGATTGTGTGATGATCATATCCAAGTAATCGTATCTGGGTTTAATGTGAGGGAATAATACAGTGAAGACCGATAAAATCTAAAACACAAAAGTAATGATATCTATCGGAAATGGGACAGAAGGGCAACATTTTATTGCCATGGATCAGCAGCAGTGCAACAATTTGTAGTCCTTATGACAGAGGTGATTTAGCTTGGTAAAGAAAGAAGCAACGGACATTTCGCAACACGGAAACACAGGTGATGGAAATGGGGAAGGTCTCTGGTGTAGTGCTGTGTGGATAAAGCGCGCCCTGAGCCACAGTGAGGAGGGTGGATTGCTGTCACGCACAGATCCCATGGAGTCTGAGATACAGAGACAGATAATGTGCGCGATCAGCCAAGCGGCAGTAGGCTGTATAAAATCTAGATTGCCAAAGCCAAAATATAGATTGAAGAATTATTGGAAATTAAAATGGAACAATTATGTATGCGCATGTTTGCGTGAGTGTGTGTGTGTTTAGGTATTATTTCACGATGTGTGACAGAACACTTAACTGAACAGCCCCCGCACATTTTCTGAGTGGAAATAGATTTGATGCATATTTGAGATGAAATTGTGCAGGCTAAACCACAGAGGACTTATGTGGCAGTCAGTGTCACCAGACAAATTTCCTCCCAAGCTCTGACCCCTGTGGCACTTCTACCGTCTGGTTCTGAAATGAACAGTCAGATCTTAAGTCAGTGGCAAAAGCTGAAAAAAAACATATTTGCATGCCTTTCAATTTTTAGTATTGACCGTTTCTTGCAGTTGATGCTTGCAAGCAAATGGCAGTAGCCTATCTGAAAGTGCACCTAGTGAGAGCATACGGACGAACATAATAAGCACACACAATTATGCAGCGTATTTGTTCATAAAGTGACACGTCCAACCAACCCATTTATTGTGCTATTTTTAGTAAACCGCTAACATGTTTAAAGTCTATTACTGCGCTACAAATCCATTTTTATTGGCCCTGTCTCGCTTTGCTCTCTCGTCACACAATCAAGGAGCCCGCCATCATCATACAATGCTGAGTTCTCAGGGTGAGGCTGTAAAACGCCTGAATCCGCAACTATCCACGCTGAACTACTCAAATTGCTTGAATAAATATCAAGCTGTGTACTGGTGGTTGCGTAAAGTGTGAGCTGTGCAACTCACTGTGGGTATCAGCCTCTGCTAATCAAACGAATGATAATGTGTAACATCATTGATATATGTTGAAAATAATTTATATTTGGATCTGAATATGTGAAAACATTGCATTGCTTATGTGTGAGGCATGCCACATCACATGTAGTCGCCTCCCAAGACAGGGGTCCAATTGATTGGCATATCATTCAACCAATTGCCACCTGACACATATGCCCGAGCACAAGTTAAGCATTCCCTATAGGGGTTACCTAGGTCAGATCAGGGTATGCCTCACTTAGCTGCATTTTCACGCTCAGCGTAATACCAGTTGATTAACAGTTAACGAGAAGAAGGTTAATTAAAAACCTCAGCACCTCCCAATCCCTCCTCACTCCACCCCCCTTCGCAGCACAGGCATCAAATTAAATTCCATCCACGTCTGGAGATGCCATTAAGGCTTTCATTAATTCAGACAGGCTATCCTCGAACAAAATGAATCCTCCGTTTAATCCCATACAAATGGCCGTGGCATTTATCAAGCGCAGATTGACGCGCGTTTGAACCGCGCTCTTAAACCTGGCAGGGGTTTTACGCCACAGTTGGACAGATTGCGCTTAAATGGCGGCAAAGCTGCGACCGTCCCTCTTGGATGGCTCCCGCGACGGCGACGGCGACGGCTTCCCCCTCCCCCCCCCCCCGCCCCCCCCCCCCCCCCCCCCCCGCGCAGTTCACCGGTGACAATGACAGAACATCTAACGTAATTTAATTTTCAGTCAGATTAAGGACGGGCGCCATTGTCAAGGATGCCCCCACGATGCCCCCCTCCATCAACACAGATGTATTTGCCATGATTGGATCTGCTTGTTTCCCCATTAGCAAAAGAAAGACCCCCAGAAGAGATGTTGAACGAACGACGAGGATGGGCAGATCGGTCAGGGAGATAATGGTCCCACTCTCCATCAACACACAACAAACTTCTGACATACCAACGCACATAGTCAACTTTCCCTTATGCTGTGCTAAATAGTAACATAATGAAATGCAAACATTAAAATACCTTTATATATTTGTTAGCTATTTATACTTGATAGAAAGCAGAGTTTCTGCAACTTTTCTTAACTGTAATTGTTTGACTAGATAGCTATTGTGAAAAAAATATTACAAAACTAATTTTAGACTATATGCAACTTGCTAATTTATTTAGTAGCAATCTATTATTAACACATTAATAATAAATTAGGCAATACAGGGCTATAGCAGATTTTGGGCATCTATCAAAATCATACTCAAAATTTTTGCATTGTGTTTACTTTTGAGGATTACGAGGTGTTTTTTAGATAGTGGGAGTAGCTGATGGACTGTTAATTGTATTTTCATCTGGCAGGCGGTTCAAGGTCAACCCTGGGTTTGCCTTTGGTTTCATACACTCTCGAAACAGTTGTCTGCCAAATACATAAATGCAAATCAATAGCCATCGTTTCAGCGACATGCAAACTATCATTCAGAGCCAACATGGCTGCCTGAAGCTGATGGTCTGCGGTGGCAACACAGAACTAAAGGTATTACCTTAGATCATACTGCCATGGAAGGCAAGTGATTACAAATTGCACAGCTGCTTGGGCGTGTGATTTGCGGTCATCTATTTTTTTATGCCGTGGCATTTTTTTTTTACATGGTGTATACAGTATTTTACGTTGATAATAAGCAATACTTTGAATAGCAGTGTTTCTAAGCTGAATGTGTGTGTGTGAGCGAGAGAGAGGGAGTGTGTGTGTGTGTGTGTGTGTATACTGTAGGTGTGTGTATGGTGGATTGGGAAGATAGAAGATGTGAAAATCCTGAAAGATATGACCTGGCATTGGAAGAAGAGGTCAGGGCAACACTGTGTCTCAGACCTGCTGTAAGGTTAAACTATAAGTATGTACCAATTAAAGAATCAAACAATAGTTTTCTGTCGGACCTCAAATTCAGCCGGCCTTTTCCTTTTTTTAAACATTAGTTCCTGTGCATTAAAATAGTAAACAGATTTAACACAGCTAGTGGTTAGATAGTGGTCTCTGTGTAAAATGACGAACCAGGACGTGGGCAACCATGGTGGCGGACTGTGACGCATATTAAATTATACTGGGAATCATTATGCAGCTTTCGCCGGTTATGCCTGGCTTTTAGTTAAGAGTGCGGTCAATGTTTTGTTGTGTCCGCCTTTAGTCGGTATTGCTTTGCATATTAGGAAAAGACATAATCTGAAAAAAGAGAGGGGAAAAAAAACTGCCACAACATTTTTAGATGGCAGTTAAATATCTCCTATTTTGCAGTAGGACCCCTCCTCCTCTACTTGAGGATTTCATATAACACACAAGAGTATGAATCCAACTCTAGTTTGCATCCAGAGATGAACCACTCATGTGCAGCGTGGCATAATTGCGTTGGTTGGCATGTTCTCGGGACACAAGCGCGTGACAGAATATCTTGGCGGTACATGGCGGTCATCATTATTCATGATGCGCCGCAGCTCTGCCGACTAAATGCATAATTTGTAATGCGGAAAATCTTCCTGCATGTATCCAATAACAAATGTTTGTTGACTGGAAAGCATGAGGTGGGACTGAGGGGGTTGTGTGTGTGTGTGTGTGTGTGTGTGTGTTCGGTAGGGGATGGGGGGGGGGGGGGGGTTGTTATAATCGCTAGGAAACATTTTACTGAACATTTGGTGATAAAGGTGGACTACCCCTGGGATTAAAGAGATTAATTCAGCATCCTGACACAAACTCTCCGGTCCTTTGACAGCTTGGAGCCGAAAAGCAGAAATGCCAGTTCTCCTGGGAACAGAGGGAGATAGCTGGCTCTTTTTCCGGACTGTTTGCTCACCGGCCCTGAGAGCAATCTCCCTCGCAAAATGAAATGCAGGGACACAGACAATGTACGGCGGAGAGAATGGGAGAGAATGGGAGACAGGGAATGAGCAGTTTGGGCCTGTTTGCTCAGCAGAAGGGGCGCCACAATGGAGGGCCAATGACTTTCCCATGCATCAAGCGAAGCGTCTTAGACTCTCTTTTGTTGTGGGGGGTCTGTCCCTGTCCCTGTCTCTCACACTCTCTCCATCTCTCTTCTCTCTCTGTCTTGTCAGGGATAAGAGGCACAGCTGGCTGTCACTTTTCATACCCGTTGATCCTGCTACTGTATGGCTCATTTATCCAGGCGGCTTAAACTTTTGCATTATCCGCTCCCCGTTTCCCGCCCCGCGGCGTTTACGCGCTCAGTTTTTGCCTCTAAGACGAGGACGGTTTGCGGACGGGGGGCAGAGGGGTGTTGCGCGATCTCAGGAGTTGTCAGCAGTGCTCAGAAATCGAGTGTGAACGCAATCATAATGTTCAGCTGTTCCTCCGTTGCCATGACACCTCCTTTCTCCAGAAATGAAAAAAAAAAAACCGAAAACAATGCATTGCTATTTCTATTTGATTCATTTATTTTACTCATTCATGTATCTTATCGATGACTATGTTAAAACACATCCTTAAAATTGAGCTAACACAGTATATAATTGAAAAATTGCAATAAAATATTTGGGTGAAAATGAAATGTGGCAATACGTGGAGGATAGTTGTTTTATTTTTAAAGGTCGCCGTATAATACTGGTGATGTGGACAATGTAAACTTGGATCTCAATGTGCGTTATTTGAGAACAAATAATAATATCAATGACTACATTCACAGCAAGGTGAATATTTTGTTTGTGTGCTTTTACATTTTGAGATCGCTTACCAATTTCTGTCACAAACCCGCTCTATCTCTCTCTCTCTCGCTCTCTCTATCTCTCTCTCTCTCGCTCCCTTGCTTGCTCTAAATTTTCTGTGCTGTCTTTGCATTCAGCAAGCCCCTGTGTTACGCAGCAACATCATTGAATGATTCAAATGAATAACTGAATAACGAATAGTGATCTGGTCTTAAAACCCAGAGTGCCAATCCCACCTGTGTACAACAGGTAGACACTGGATGTTAGTCAGTTTGTGTTTTGTTGAGGACCACTGTGCCGGCTGCAGTACATTTTCTCGGCGCTCAGTTTTTGATCCTCCTCTGTGACACACACACACACACACACACACACACACACACACACACACACACACACACACACACACACACACACACACACACACACACACACACACACACACACACACACACACACACACACACACACACACACACACACGCACAAGGCCTGACTTTTCTGACGGATCCAGAACCCCAACGTTCATTAAGATATAGTCAGGAAGAAGGCCTGATAAGGAGCTACTTCAAACACAATAGCAGGCTGATTAACAAAGTGCAAGAATAGGCCATTAATCCTTATCACGCTTCAGAGAAAAATGTACTAAAGCTGACCTGCATAATGGGCTTTGCAAGATAGTGGTCTCTGTGTAAAATGACGAACCAGGATGTGGGCAACCATGGTGGCGGACTGTGAATTTTCATTACAATTGCACAGCTATGTGTGACCATTGTAAATATCTTTAAATTATGTTTCCCCATATTATTATTATTATTATTACTATTATTTATATTGGCATACAATATGCAATAGAGCTCTCTAAATGCTCGGAAACTTCACATGCCACGCAACGCACACCGTTAATAATGGAAATGTCTGTTAATAACTAACTGATAATTAATGTATACATTAATTAAGAGGTTCCATACATACAGTACATATATACATCCACTACCGCTTGGATTAATGTTAGTTTCTGATCAGCTGAAACACCATGGTATACACATTCTTATATGAACTTGATGAAGTTGAAAAGTACTATTGAACAGGCCTAGATTCCAGTGTCACCTGCCTTTATTCACCAGCCCTATGGAACCTCTTAAGATCAGTCAAAGCAGAGATTTATACATTAATTATCAGTTAGTTATTAACAGACATTTCCATTATTAACGGTGTGCGTTGCGTGGCATGTGAAGTTTCCGAGCATTTAGAGAGCTCTATTGCATTTGTAGTAAGCTCATGCAGATCCAGGTCAAAAATGATCCAGGCTGACCAGGGAAATTGAATTTCAAAGAAAGGGAAATAAAAACAGACGCGAGCAATAAAGTAATTTTTTTATGTTTGCTCTTGTTCTTGATTGACAATCATGCAGCTCTAGCATTTTGCATGCAATACATTAATCCAAAATTAAGTGCCAGGGCCAGTGGCAATTGTACAAGAGAAAATATCCTGCACAGTTTAATTCTCCCAAGAGAGAGAAAGCCTTTTGACCAGACACAGTAGGTCTCCATATGGTGAAATCAGCATTAAGATGGTTCAACAACTAACACCTGACAGAGAGAAGACCTGCATATCAGCCTCACTGACTTCTCATGTCTGCCTCACCACCACATCAAAATAATGTTGGCCTTGGGAAACGTTTCACTTTATCAATGGTCTGTTTTTTAAACATTTGTTGACTTTGCCATATTGAAAAGCCCTTTAAGTTTTCTCAAGTGCCCTTAGTATTTCTTGACATTTTCCACACAAAGAAGTGTACCGCGACATGCTTTCAAAGGGACAATATAAAATGTTGCATACAATTTATATGCTAAATACTGTTTACAAAATGATGAATGGCTCATAAATGACTCCAAGGCACCCATTTGCTAATGCTAGTTTGACTTCTAAGTGGAGTCATATTTCTTAGATTCTTCAAAAGGACTTGGAGCACAAAGTGGTTGAAGTTGAGGTGTGATTATAGTCTACGCTACAAACCTGAAGATTGATTATGAGATTACCAGTATTTTTGGGATCAGATGGTTTTGAAAGGTGTATTGTGTAATAGAAACAGGAGAAGATTGATTTATATAATTTGAAAGAACACAATGAAGAGGCATTTGGGAGCTTACCAAGGTGCGCTCTGTATTGGAGGTGAACTGTTTACAGGTATTCTCTGTTGCAACAAAACCAGGCATGTTGCAATTAATAAACTGGATATAGATTTTGTGAAGGGGCAACAGATTATTTCTATACTGTCACATAAAATTAAGAGCATTTGTCCCTTTTCAGGGTTTCCTACAAAAACTGCCAAAATACAGTAACGCAGACACATTTGGCGGTTTGTTCCAGCCTAAAATTGTTGCTCGACTCCATAGGAAAGATCACAGGAATCCACACAGAACCTGAACTTAGTGAATCAACCTGGTTGCAGCTTTGCATTGAAAAGGGTTTCTTAGTCACTGACTGTGACCGCTGGATGGCACCGGCCAGGTATGCTGGTAATGTTTAATGAGCAATCCATCTTCTACCTGTTTTATTCTGAAATGAGAACCTTTGCTTGAACCATACACTCAATATTGCCATCTTTTTTACTCTATTGTTGAAGCGGGTTTACCCTACCTTTTCAACTCTTCCGCAACTCAGGGGTTTGAAGTGTAGTTCTCTGTAATAGGAGTTGAGTTATTTCATGGAAAAGGTCACTGAGTCTATGTGCTGTGTGAGATACAATAGCGGGTTTCTTTCTTTTTCTTGGGGAGATTTGTGTGTTAAGGTGAATTATTGGGGCATCATATCTGTGATATTACATGTAGCACAGTATTTTCAGGTATGTTTTTGCGAAGTAACATGTTAAGTAACATGTTATAATTATTCATCCAAAAAGATTCACACTCCTGATAAAGATGAGCAAAAAGGAAAAAATACAGGCAAAAAGCGATATTGTACCCTCAAAAATAGGAAAATTATTTGCTGTATAAAAATACAATTGCTGAGAGAACAAGATTTAATTTAACAAGTAATGTTTTTTTTATGTGTCATAATTATTCACATTCCTCTGGGCCTCTGCTTGCGGACTGCCCTCTTCAATTCAAACCACAAATTCTCTATCGGGTTCAAGTCTGGAGACTGACATGGCCATTGCAGAACGATCATTTTATGGCCATTTCTTTCATTGATTTTGAGGTATGCATTGTCTTCCTGAAAAACCCATTTTGTGGCTTTGAGCTTCCTGGTGGGGGGATACCAGGTCTTTGGCCAAAAGGTCCGGGCGCTTGTTGGAGTTCATGATTCCTTTGACCGTAGCAGCTTAACAGCAATACTAAACTTTGATTGGAAGAGGGTTTTATAGTTAGATGTTACAAAAAACTGCTTTTCGGCAAGGCACGCCACTGATGGGTTTGGCATCAGAAGAAGGAAGCATAGGCTATATTGAAAAGAATGTCATACCTATAGTGAAATATGGTGGTGGCTCTTTGATCTTTTTTGATTGTTTTGCATCTACTGGTCCTGGTCTTGGTAACGTCAATGGAATCATAAGCTTCAGCAGGACTCCCAGGCTTGTAAAGATATTTCCATTGATCCAAAAACTAGAACACCACCTTCTCTGAACCAACAATGTCACATTTTATGTGTTTTTTGTTTAATTAAGACACACTTACTTCGAAATGTCCTACACACCTTTTGAAGTTCCTGTAACCACTGCAATTTATTCTCCAACATCATAACAACAGCGATGTGAACCTGTTTGTGTTACCTCTGTTGTGCTTTCCAAATTTGAAATGGCATACTGTACATACTCTGAAGTAGAAACTGTGATGCAAGCCTTTGACCTTAGTGCATTTGGTCTTTGCCAATATGTTCAAAGTCAGCAACAACGCCCATTGTAGTTAGACTGAACAGCGGCCCCAGTTGTTCTAAACTGGGAACACTTAACAATAACTATAAAAGGCACGATATTTGCCAGTCATTTAGAGTAATGTGCTCTTTCATTTACGTGTTTAACGATGTCAGCTATTGGTCACTGGGTTAATTATATTTCAGTTCACAGAGAAAAAAAGTTGTTTGTTTCATATCAAGGCCCAAACATGAATCAGACCATGTTTTCATGCAATGTCTTAATCTGATCCCGGGAGCACGCTAACCGAAAATAACTGCAATGTTTGTGTTGCTACCCTTCCTCTGTAGGATCCTCTGTTTATGCCTGACTTCTCAGCGGGATTTGGGCGTAAACCTCTTGGCATGCGTTCCACAAATGATTGACCCACTGCTCCTCTTCACCACTGTCCTCCACTGTTTTGAAAGTGTTGTTTGTTCTGGAAGGTTTTGTCATACCTTCCTACCTTTCTAGGTTCTTTCTAGCTATTGGCTCCTGAGACTCCACAACACGTTTCTCATTCTCCCTTCAGTGGGTAGACAAAGCAGTCCTTAGAAAAAAACATCGGCAAGTTCAGGCAAAAGAGAAATGAGGCTTGCTTTAGTGCCCTGTACACACACACACACACACACACACACACACACACACACACACACACACACACACACACACACACAAAGAATGAGGCCTTGTAGACTCATGTGTGGCTGTGCGGTTCCTTCAAGATAAACGAGTTTGCACTGAAAGCCTTGACAGCCATTGCAGAGAGCATTGGGGTTCTTCACTTTATGATCCAGGAGACTAGGCACTTTGGGGGCCCCTTTTAATTAACTACAGCGGAGTGCAGTGAGACGAGACCATGAATGAGATGTGTCTGTTGAGATATTTCCTTTTACAGCTCGAAAGCTGAGCTCTAACCTAGCCCTAAAACAAGTTTCAGCTGAACTGATTTATCTGTTATTTCTCTTATTCTCCAATGCTATATTTGACAGATTGCAGATTACGCAACCAAGTACATCTGGTGACTCACATCTATTGACATAACAGAGTCATGCCTGTGCTAGTAATGCATCACGTTAGCAGAGAGACCTGCCGTCCTTTTCC